>JAGJRP010001177.1:0-19838 GCA_022832235.1 Lepidurus couesii
ACCCTGCCTCATTCAATTAACGGGCTATCCATAGCTAGCGGCCGAAAAAGCCCACTGCCCGCTAATTGCTGGTAAAGGACGTCACAGTCACTCTCTTAGGGACTTTAGGCCTCATAGGCACCAAGTGTGAGGCCACCTTAAGGATCTGGTTTTTGTTCCGTATCGTATTATGGCCTATTCCCAATTAGCGCATAAGAGCATAAGAGCTGCACAAGCGAGGCGCAAGGAAGGGAAAGGTCAACAATAGACTTTCAGGGGTTTCAGCTAACTTCCATAGCTTCACCGACAGAAAGGGGTTGGACTAAAGAAGGGGAATATGGTCTTCGTAATTAGTTTGGCTCCGCCTGTGGTTCACAAATGACAACAGGTAGGCCCACGGAGGCATAGTATGATCATAAGCATAAGGCCTTATGCGCTAAGTGGGAATAGGCCCTTAGATTTGCGACAGTATACCATGCTACATGCGTAATTATAACAATCTCAAACTGACAACAAGCTTGTAGCGAGAACTATAGTATATCGTTTCACGCATACAACCACGCAGCCCAGTAAAAGTCAAATAGAAAAATATAAACAATACAAAAATATTAATTTAAAAGACGCAAAAATAAGAAATCAACGTACTGTACTTTGTACAACGATTAACATGCATTCATAATTTAAAATAAGTTACAAACACAACAAAAAGTTAATAAATTAATAAATAAAATCACGATGAAACAGACGTATAAACAAACTACTGGTTGACACGTCACGCGGAATTGTAACCAATAGGTAATAGGAGAGTTCTCTTCTTCACATTTATCTAATTTCATCAATTTCTTATATAAATCCCCACATTAAAAGATGCTTGAAATAGCGAACACATAGTGCGTTGTTATACAGTACTTTGAACTATCCTAACCTAAACATTTCTGAATACGTTAATAGTACCATTCAGCTACCTAAGGTATAGTTATGGAAGGGGGAGGAGTCAATTTCATTCTCTCCCAACTGCATATTACGTTTCGTCTGACCCAGCCATTTATCTTTGACCATATCTGCAGCTTTTTCTGCAATCATGATTACTGGGGCGTTTGTATTGCCCGAGACGACATCAGGGAATACACTGGCGTCAACGACTCGCAGGTTCTCGATTCCATGGACCAATAATTGGGGACTAACCACCGCTGTCGGGTCGGTTGAGGGTCCCATTTTGCAGGTACAGCTGAAGTGGTAGAAAGTGACGGTCATTTGCCGCACTAAGCAATCCCAGTACTCGTCGCTCGCAAAAGGTATCGCTTCACAGCCCGGGTAAGGGGTCGTGTACAACTGCGTATTGAACCTCTTATACGCATTAGTTTGGGTCAACTGAACCGCCAATTTCACTCCTTCTACCAAGATTTTGGCATCGATGTCTTCCGTCAAGTACCGAGGATCGATTATAGGTGGTTCAAATGGATTTGTATTGCGTAGACGGATCGTACCTCTAGATTTCGGCCGTAGTAGAGTTGGGTTGATGGAAAACACTTCCATTTTGTTTACAGGGTCGTAGAATTTCCGCCATACGTCATCCCGTATGTTGTAGTTATTTCGTACGCTGGTGCCGCCATCTGACGTCGGTGATCCAGATACATAATGGAACTCCATATCAGGGAAATCTAGCGCCGGGTTAGCGTACTTGGTATTCAACCATGCTAATCCTTCTACGGCGCCTAATACCGTGAAGGGGCCGTTGCGGTGCAGTGTGTAGTTGAGTACGTTGTTGAGCTTGAGTAATCGGTCTTCTTTGATCGTAATCGGCTTGTCGATCGTAAAAAGGAGCCCTCCGACGGCAATATGATCCTGCAAGTTATCACCTACGGGCAGCTCTTTGATAACGTTGATTCCCAAGCTTTCTAAATGAGATCTGGGTCCTACACCGCTTAACATGAGCAACTGAGGGCTGTTGATGGCTCCTGCGCACAGAATTACTTCTTTCTTCGCAGTGATGGTGTGGATCTTGCCAAAGCGGATGAATTTAACGCCATAGGCTTTCTTGGTCTCTGGGTTAATTAGGATTTTCATGACGGTTGACTTTTTGGCTAAATGGAGATTTGGACGATCGCGAGCTGGTCGTAGAAATGCCTTTTCAGTGGAACAACGGGCTCCGTCGCGAAGAGTACCCTGCGGGTGGGTGAAAAGGGTTTGCGTAGGGCCGTTAATGTCCCCAACTTTATAGCCTAACTCGACGGCTCCTTCAAGGAATGCGTCAACCAATTCAGTGCGGTAACCAGGTGTCTCGATTGTCAGATACCCGCCCGTTGAGTGGTACTTCCTATCCATGGCGTATTCCGGGTTGCGTTGGTCCTCGGATTTCAGAAAGTAGGGTAAGACTTGGTCCCAACCCCAACCGGTATTGCCTGCAGCGGCCCAACTGTCGTAATCGCGCGGGTTACCTCGCACGTACAGCATGTAGTTAAGTACCTATAAACCAGGAAATCGAAGTTATTAATCCAAGTCAAAATTATTTTTATACCGTAATTTTGGCCCATTAGAAAACGTTCGATTTTTACTTTAAACTCTTTCTCCAAAAACTTCCCAGGGTGATTGAACTTACTAGTAATTTTATTTTTTAAGTTTCAAATTTCAATTGTTTGTACATTATTTGAATTCAAATGATCTACGAAATTATAATTTAATACTACAAAAAAAAAGATTTCTAGTTTTCGTAACAAATTAGTTATTGGAGACGTTCTGAAGAATTGTTACATATTTTCTAGAGAGTTCTTTGAATTTCATTTGGGAAAACGTCAAAAGTCATTATCGAATGCAAAGAATTGATTACATAAAGATACGATGACGTCAATTCTATATCTGAGTTTAACCATCTTTATTTACTTCCTAGAAAGAGAATAAAGCATGCTGAAAAACGGTGAGAGGAATCTTTATGATATGTACTATAATTCAGTTTTGCTCTAGATCACTGTTGGCCAAGGCACGAACGTTTTCTAATTTATTCTTGCTTCTTTTTTCAGTCTTACCGAGCTCCCGCCAAGAACTTTGCCTCTAGGCCAATTGCAACGTCGGTCATTGAAACCCAGACACGCTCTTTCTTGAGGTTCGGTTTGATATTTCCAGTCGTAATAGGTCAACTGGTTAATTGACGCAAAGGCAGGGACATCGGTAAGGAAATTGCCATCTGTACCAGCTTCAATGAGCAATGTGGACCAATCCGGCATTTCCGTTAAGCGGTTCGCCATAACTGCGCCGCCTGAACCCGCACCCACAACAATGAAATCATATTCACGATTGAAAATGAGCTTCTCTTTGAGTCGAGCGCCAGGAGATATGTCCTCGTGGCGATACATTGCCAGCATGATTAGGAAAAACGGGAAAAGCCATACAATTTGGAATCCAAATCGCACGTATCCCGCCAACACTTGCGAACTGGGGATTGTATAGAATGGAATGCGTGTGAAAAGCTTCTCAATGAACACCATTTTTCTCTACTTTTTCACTCAATTTCACCGAAAAAGCAACGATCTTCAGGAAACTGTTTCCAAAAGTGCACACTTGAAAGCGTCTAAGTCTATCTTTCCTTGACTTTAAACTTAATCCAAATTTGACTAACTCGAATATTAACTAGACAAATGTGCGATGCTTCGCATTCGATATTACAGTGAAAATCAAGAAAAAGGCAAAACTTAGGATAGGTTCACAGGCCAAAGCAAATGGCTATCTATTGCTCCGAACGGGAACTGAGGCTCGCGCCAAGAAGTCGTTAGCCTGTATAATCGAACCGGATATTTGGATGGAATTCTTAAAAGCTTAAGAGCGTGCACCTGACCATGATGCAAGGTTACGACTGACTACGAGAGAAACGAGAATGGCAGAAGAAGCTGACCAAGTGAGTTTTTTTTTTTAGCAGTTGGCCCGTCCCTCCCAATAGTCCTCCTTTTCTTTTTTTACTGTCTTTTTCCTGTTCAGGTGTGGGGTGACTACTTTTTCCCGCTCGTATGCTCGAGCCAACACCGTTTTTCCTGCCCGGCTATATACATCGTCACAAAAGTAGGCTACCCTACATTTCACCATCACGTTCGAACTATACCCTACACACATCCAATTCTGCTTCTCTCGTAGCGCTCGACCCCGCTCCTGGAAGGTTCTAAATTTCGAAGTTGAACTTAGATTAGGTTTAGGAAGGCAAAAACAGAAGCAATAAAGCAAGACAAAAAGAGAACATCATCGTGACTAAACGGTTTTTGGAGTCTTCCTTCTTTTTTAAATTTATGACAATTAAATACCAGATGGAAGACCGAGTGAATTTTATAGCTCCTGTGTAAATGTATGCAAACCATTTATACGATCCGTGTAAGTTTTAAAGCCAGCACAGCCCAACGAAAAGTATGAAGAGAGTATGGACTTAATAACTAGCTTACTTTATTGCGACCAAAGTTGGTAAGCGTTTGCATAACGGTTATATATACCCATCATGCAATTGAACGTTTTGTCTTCTTAGCTTACAGTTGAGTCAGCTGTGGCATTGCACTTTTTCTCCCAAGTTCAAGGAGCTTCATCAGACCGGTTTCAGTGTAGACTGGTGATGTCTACGTGAGTATAGGTAGGCTCCCCAGCTGTTGCTTTTGGCACTACCAATAATGTTGCTTTTGGCACTACCCCGCCTTATATGCAATTTATCCAACTAGATCAAGAAGTAGCTAAAAAAATGCGTTAATAAATTTCCTGGGCTGTACCTGTTTAAAATATTCCCGAACAGTTTCATTTGCTTATTTTTGAAGGAATAAACCATTCTCGTCTTTCTACCGCTATTCCAATCCCATGGTGACTTTAGACGGCCGAGATTACAGATCAGGTTGCAATGAATACATAAATGCATATGGGATGCTCGAACTTGCTACCACAGAGCTTACGGAGTTCGCTGAACAGAAAAGTTGCTTCTTCCTCTTTGTCCCTACTTTAGAGCTATAGGCACCCTAAACATTGTTTCCAATGAGGAACGAGCCTTACTTTGGGCTAAAGGAAAAGGATCTCCCGCAGCTCCCGCAGTGGGTCACCTAACGGTCAGGTTTTCTCCTATGCAATACAGGATATTTGTTAGAGAATGCAAAGCTCCTCCTTCAAGAATGCCCCTACGTGAGGACCAGAAACTCGTCTTCGACTCCCACGTGCCGATCTCGCGGCTTAACGAAACCCAGTTTTCGCACACTATAACGACTCTGCCGTATTGCCAGTGGGGCTTTTTATCTTATGGGAAATCCAATTTCCCTTGCTTACCATCCAGGAAAAAGGGGTTGCAGGTAAGTTAAAAGTATGTGTGTGAGCCCCTTTTTAAGCGAAATATGGATTTTCCCGTAAGTTGTTACCTGCGAATCCTCACGTTTTCTTTTACATGGGATAGTTGTGTAGTTCTCTAAGAGTGGGAACTAGGGAGATTCTTAATCAATTTCTTCAATCAAATTTGTGGTGTATTCTTTCACAAACGCCCCCAAAAAACGGTCACAAGTCACGTAGGCAAAGGGTATTTTTGTTCCTAACGGTTTTTTTTTCTTTCCTAGTTTTTTAATCATGGAAAATGTTGCCGGTCCCATCGCCAGACGGTCCCGTCATCACAGACGCAAATCAGCACGTTGCCGTTTCGGCTGAGCGCAGTTTGCCGGATGGCTGAAGTGCACTTGGGGTGAGTTAAGACAATGTGACGAGCCGCTTTGGGGTCTTCCAAGTCCAAATCCCAAACATAGGTCCTACCCGCTTGGTTACCTAACGCCAATACCTTTTTAAAGAAAAAAAATACAGAACCGCAACAATTAGTTTGTTACTGTAGATTCATAGTTTCCGAGAATTAAATACAATTCTTTACCTTATTCCATGCGTCGACGGAAAAACGCATGAACCAGATCTCGCAGTCACGATAGTCGAAGCAATGGATAAGAGTTACGTCGTTTTGGTTATGCTTTAGTTCCGTGTCTTGCAAATTTCCTGGTTTCCAACAAACGATACTATTCTGGCATGACTGCGTAAGGAACGGAAAAAAGCTACAAAACGGATCTATAATTTAGGGACTCGAAAAGTTTTTTCTTAGACATTCGACGCCACACAAGCAGAAACAATCATATCCGTCATTTTTTTAAACCAAACCAAAAGAAAACAATAAAAAAAATAAACAGATAAATGAGACAAGTAATTTAAGAATAAAAATTGGAGAAGGGGAAAAAATTGTAACGTTACTTTGGATAGGACAAAATTGCCTATTAGACGAACACAATCAACGTAATTGCGATGGATATCGCGTGTAGAAAAGTCCGGAAAATGTTCGCGAACTGATTTGAAAGGTCCGCGGTTTTTGTTCATTTGGAAATTGTAAGACGCTCGAATTGCTTCTTGCAATTCTGGTTTGTCCAACCGCCAGATCTTTATCGAGTGGTCCATACCACATGAAATTATTCTGGTCCCGTTGGTATCGAAATCCTTTTTTTGTTAAAAGTAAAAAAAAAAAGTATTTTTGTTAAAACTATTTCTTACACAAATCCATGAGTCTTACAAGAATTACCATCGACTATTATATACTTCTAGTTGAACTTTATATAATTTTACTTCGTAAAACTTTTCACAATGAAACTTTTGAGGTTTGCTTATAGAACTACCAAGCTTGCCAAAACTTTTTAACACTGAAAAGTGCAAACGATAAAAATGGCAGAAAGCGCGACCAAGATCTCCACGACCAAAAAAAACAAAAAAAAACGGAATTATTAATTCAAAATTGTTAATTAAACGAAATTATTTGTCTTTTTAAGTTACTGCAACACGAGAGTGAACTTTAAGTCAAATAATACTTAAAAATTTGACACTGCTCTATCTCTTACTTTTAAAGTGAAACAGTCAGGCTTAAGTTACTAGTTAAAAGCGACATTAAATTCTGAAGTAAGATTGTAAAAAAATAGAATATTAGAAAAATTAGAATAAAATATCGAACTTACAGCGCTTAAGACTTCGTCTCGGTGACCTTCTACGCCACCAAAAATGGCAATACATTGGTCAGTGCGAATATTCCATAACCGTAAAGTATGGTCCTTGGACACGGAAAGCAATAATGAGGGTTCCAAGGGATGAAATGCGATTTCGTTAATGGCATGGCCGTGTCCTACATCAGGAAAAACACAAAAGGGGGTCGATTAGGAAGCGTGTGAGGCCCAACGGGACTTGCCTGTCTTATTATACTCCAAAGTCATTTTTAAAAAAGGACTACTTTAATCAAAAAACGAATAAATAAAAAGGGATTGGGAAAGAAAAACAATTGAAATGAATTTCTTGAAAAGTTAATTACCGATATAATGCTTGATGCAAAGCATGGCTGCTGGACTAAACAAGCGTATTATCCCTCTGGAACCCGCAGCTGCCAACAAAGGTTTTCCTGTTTCTTCATCGTACGACCAAGCTACCGTGTAATAGAGTTCTTCGGGCTGTCAAACAAACGCGGAAATTTACAATCCGTTATAAATATAACTGTAAAATCTTAAAATTAAGGGAAAACACTAAGCTAAACGCAAACATTTGACAAAGTTATGTTTCAGTTATAAGGACATTTGCTTAACCGTGTCTCAATATTGGCTTTCGGATCTTTCTCTACTTTGAACGTTTGAATCCTTTTTTCTGCCATAGAATTTCGGTTGTTAAAAATCGAAAAGTCAATATTAGGTAAAGGAAGCGGACGGGGAAAAAACTTACATCCGGATCGGCGTAACACTGTAAGATACGTATCCCGCCACCTTCAGGGCATTCGTAAATTGTTACGCGGTTACTGCCCGCTGTGGCGAAAATTAATGGCTGGCCTTCTCTCAAAACGTGGTTGAATTGGACACCAAAAATATTCTGGCCATGATTCTCTTTCACATAGCAACTAAACAAAGTGCATCAAAAGAGCTTATGTCATATCTTTCTGCAGGAACGACTTATTGAGCGGCTTTACTTAAACTGATACGCAATTTTACTGGATCTAATTGCTCTTCTTCGGCTTTTCCTGGCTCTCTTGGCAGTTTGGGTGGGAGTGTCGCTTCTAGAGGCAGTGTCGATTGTAGAAGTGCTTCCTATGCTAGATGTTTCCTAAGAATTAGACGAATTTTATAGGCTTTTCTTTGGAAATAAAAGCTGAAAGTTTACCTTTTCAGGTAGATAGAGAATACCACCACAAGAATAATAGTCAGAAGTCACTTTAACGTAAGTTAACGTTCGTTCAACTTTAAGTACACACAGACCAAGCAAACAAAAAAATACATGATTTATTTAGCTTTACAGGACTTACAATTTCGTCACCCGAGTCTTCCACATCCACAGTGCTGTTCTCATTGGATTTTTTCATAGCTTATTTCGTTGGTATGTTACTGCATCAGTTAAAAAAGGAATATTGTCAAAGGTATCACACAATATAATTAATATAACACATTTTTCGGCATGTCCACGCTTCGAATATTCAGTTTTGTTGTCATTCACAAAAGAAGCCCAAAGGCGGGAATCGATTCACACTTGATTCGAACTATATCGATAATTGTATACTGCATGGTCTGTACACCAAGGCGCCGAATGTGAAATTTTGCTTTTAATATTTCATATAAAAGGCTTCGACGGAACATTATTTATTACTACAATATAGTTACAAGATTGGAAAAATGTCAGGATGGTTCAGAACCAGCTTTGGATTCTGGTTTAGAAGATGCAGGCAACATTTTCAGAAACTTGTTTCCATCCTTGGAACTTAATTGGGTCGTTTTAGTATTTGCAGGCATGTGCAGCTCAAACATTCTAAAATACTTCACGATATTTCCTAAGAAAAAAGGTGCAATATAATACTGATTGCAAACATTTCGACGCTTACTTGCTCTCTCTAAATCGATATTATATTTGTGAGCTAGAGATTCAAGTTGCTGAGGCTCAACAGAATTCTTATGACTGCAGTCACCTAGCATATGCATTGCTTGTCGGATGGTAATTTTGCCCATAGGAACTCGCTCAGGCTCTTCGAAACCATATTCTGGACTTTCTACAACACTTTTTCTATGGGGCAAGGACCGACGTCCAACCTCACCTTTATCGAGCTTCTACAAATAAGAGACGTACATTAAAAGAAAGAAAAATAATCACATTTTAAGATTACCTTAGGAGTAATATCCTCTGAGGTGACGTAGACATCCTTTAGCCTCTTATTTAGCAACTCATCTTTCTCACCTAATAATTCAGATAGCCCCGGGATATCTAAAAAGAGTAGAATAATTAAACAAAAAAAGAAAACAAATAAAATTAACCTTGTTTTATCGCTTCGACTTGTTTTTCTACTGATGGGTGCCAGGGTGCTGGTTTAGGCTTGTCTTGAGATATAACTTTATGCGCTCTTGCTTCAACTGCAAAATTCCGCAGTGGTTTCGTTACTGTGGACAAAACTTTGCCCATTTTTACGCGAAAAATTACGTAAATCATGTGTGACCAGTAAGTCTAGAAACCAACGGTAGATGGCGATGATTTTTTTCTTTATAAATTTGGAAATATTATTTGAATTAATTTACGTAGAAATAATATGATGTTTTAACGTTTATTGCATTAAGAACGTTAAAAAGTATTCATCCGGGCAAGTTTGATGATAAACTGGAGCAAATACATCTGAACTTGCACTTCATCGGGTGTATTAGTGACATGAAAGCCAGGAACGCCTGCACCTTCAAGGGCAGCTTGTTGCTCACGTACTTTTTGGTCCAACTGGAGAATAATATTCATATCGAACTGTTTTTGTTCTTCTTTAAGCCGTCCTGCCAATGTGGTTCTCTGCTCTTCTTGAGAAAGTTTAATTTCCTCTATTTCCTCAGAGCCTACGAACTGTTTCTGAGCTTCTTGTAGTTCAATACCGAAAGACTTATTGAGTTCCTCTCGTTCACCTATAAATAACTACTTATTACTGAAAGTAAAACGAGGAACTTCATTACTAGATTACCTTTTTGTTTCTTAAGTAGCTCCAACCTTTGATGCAGCAACTGCTTCTCTGTAATTTGTTGGATTTCGCTTAAACCAACTACGATTTCGAAAATAGTATCGCTGAGAAGTGCATTGGCTAAGCTAGAAAGCAACTCAATCGGCAGCCGCTGCTGGTACTTCCTATGTAACACATTTTAGAATCAACAAAAACAGTCATTTGTGCGCGAGATAATTTACGGGGGAAGTTCCTTGGTCATTTCTTGTAGCTTTTCATGAAGAAAATAAAGTCTTTTTTGCGTTTCTTCAGCGCTTCTTTGCATTTTCAAATCCCCCTCCTCTCACAATCAAACAGCATTTCAAACGTTTCGGCTTCAAGGGCCAATCGTGATTGGCTTCTACAACATATCTCGGTTAACATTTGATAACGCCTCCATTCCAATGCTCCACCATTAGCACAGAACCCGCGGGTTAGGAACCAATAGCCACACGTGTCAAATTACTGTACTGTACCTCTGTTCATGAACAAAAAGCAATTAAAATGTAAAACAAGTGTTCATCTCATCTAAACTATTTTCTCTCTAAAACAATACTGTGCCATAGTATACCAGAAGTGCTCAAATTAAAAGTATTTTAGCTTACGATTAATCGTGCCAAATAAACTGCCTGTCGTGAATAGTAAAACCAAGTATAACTTCTCGCAGTTCATTTGCATTAGATCTCCTATAACATATGTGTCTTTCTGCCCAACGCCTTATCTTATTTGCATTTGTTGGTGGCCTTGAGGCCAAAAGGGCTCCCATAGTAACGTGAGTTGTTATATGGGCAGAACCAACGGCAAAGTCAAAAGCTAGCCGACGTGAACCTTTTTCCCCAAACATCCCAAGTTAGTAAACAAAAAAAAAACATCCATTATCCTCACGTTTTTTAATAGCTTTATTTACCTCTTTTTAGTACGCAGTGTCTGATGAACTTCAGCCTTCAAAAAACCAGCTCAGTTCCTGGAAATATCAACCCCTAAACAAACTCCCCCAAACGATTACAATCGCTCGTGGCCACGCCTACTTTCCATCTTTGGGGAACTCGCAGGTAAAATGCAACCAGCGCCAATTTTGAAAACAAACCACTTAGGGTTAGCCAACAATAAATGAGATCAAGGTAGAACGTTGGGTCAAAACTTTTAAGCACGGAAAGTTACCCAAGGGTGTTAGGACATAGTTATGTCATAGGGGGATTTCCCGTAAAACTTTTTTCCAAATACAGATTTGCCTTTGCTAAAAGCAAACCTAAAAGTGAATCCAACAAGGCCGTTAAAAGTTTCCGCTTGATCGGGTAAACAGTGTGTTAACCGAGACCATTAAACATCCGACAACATCTTTTGGTATCAAAATCAAGGCCAAAAAACACCTGATACTCCGTCGAAAGAAGCTATAATCCCAGCGTTTCCTCTTCTAATTAAGCGTCGTTATCCAATAAGAACCTTTCCTGCTCCTTTTTTGAAGGTCTCTCCCAGCAAGAAACAAGGGGGAAAAAACACAAAATGATGGATTCCCCCTTCATAGAGCTTAAGATTAGGTAAAGAATACCCAAAAAACGTGAAGTACCTTGACCGAGGAATGTAATTATCTTAACATTGGCCCCATTCGGGACTACCGCTACCTAACAAATGTCCTCGTTGTCTTTTTTTATTTTATTTTTATTTGCTTCTAATTTCTTACCTCATTTTCCTGTAAAAGTCGTGAAATGATCTCATTTCCGATTCGCATCCTTAAAAAAAGAAAAAAAAAACTTTCCCTTTCGTGATTCGGGAACAAGTTTGCTGGCCTCCTAATTAAAACTTCTCTAAAACATTTGCTCTATATAATAGAAGTTCAAGGGTAGCAAGTCCTTAGAAAAAAAGAAAAAAAAGATTTATTTCAACCTAATTGAAAAAATACAGACATTTTATAGCGAGAATTTAGGTCATGGAGCTTGACAAGCTTAACGAGATTCCTAAGGGAATAAAAAACACCTTGCAACTTTATTTGAAGAGACAAGGGCAACAGATTGGGCAGAGGAGAATTGGAATCATCTTTTGGATTCCCTCAATTGATTTTGATGACCTTCGGTGCGAAAACAGGGGTATTCGTAGTCAAAGATCCCCCTCAAGTAGGTCAGGGTCGGTATCCCTTGAAAATTTCATTGTTGGAAATGTTTGTGGATGGTTTGGCATGATGCTGTCTCACTACCTGGAGTTGTTAAGAGAGCAAACTCCCTTCGTAGAAGAGGACAAGGAAATTCAAACGTTCAAGATCAGGAAGACGGCAAAAAATTAAAGTTAGAGGTCAACCTGAATTCTTGTACAGGGTTTTTGACCTCTAATAACATTGCACAGCCCGATATTTGTGCAACTTTGAAGTACTTGAGCACCAATTTCGTTAGGGGGGATTTTATAAGCTTTTTAAATTGTTGCGTGGTAATGCTTTTTCATAGTTGCTTGGTAATACTTTTTTGTTGTCGCTTGATAATCTTCTTAGTATAGTCGCTTGGTAATACTTTTCATTCTTGCATGGTTTATTTTTTGTATGGCTAGTCGGTATAGTTTTTCGTTGTTGCTAAGCCTAACTTGTTATTGTTGACGACTACAGGTTATAACGGAACGGATGTTTCCATGTTTAGGCATGAGGAAAGACATTTTACGAGTCCAAAGTTATGAGACATTTTGGGTTAGGATTTTTTTCCTGCCAGAACCCGAAACCGCAACAGACGTTTGTACCGGATCTTGGTAAACGTCCTCCAAAAACTATGTTGACAAATGTGTTCGTGTTTACTCAGAATTACACAATCTTCAAGCTCCGCCTACACAATGAGTAATTTTGCGCCATGTGAATAGGTTTTCGGATCAAGGATACGTAAACTCTAGTTTGAAGCGAATAGCTGCAATAAATTTTACGTGTGGACCCAAAACACATTCCGTTATATTTTGGAGAACCTATTCTTTCCAATTTTGGAAGATTTTAAGAAAAAAGGAAAAACTCAGTGGGATCCAAGGTTGTGGACCAATGACAGTGCCGTGTGCAATTAGCCTAGTGCCGGACATCGTTTTAAGGTCATTTTCTATTCTAAGTTTCGAGTTTTTGGCCTTGTCGGCTCGATTTAGCTTTTTTCTTTTTACAAAACGGCGGTTTGGGGTTCTTTTCAATTCCCTCCCTCGAAAAAAACCCCATGTGGGACACGCTTTAAAGAGTTCAAGGAAGTACTTAGTACCCAATGTGTCTTTGAATGTGTATACGCTTTTTTGATGACTTGATTTTCCGAGCAAAAGCGAGACAAGGCCATTGTTGTACACATTAAGACTGAACCACGAGAGGACCAACCTTCTTTTCTTCTTACCTTGCTATACTACACCTGTAAGCCCCCACCAGGCTAAAGGCAAACGTACAGGAAGGTAAAAAGAACACCGGGTTCTGGCTTGTTGGGATGTTGATGGGCTCCAACTGCATAAAAGTAGCTGCTTTTCCGTGCTGGACTTACTCATTCCTCATTCGCTCTCAAGTTAGGGCCCACTCCACATCGACATCGAGTTTTTACAATCTTTTACTTTCAATTTTGCTACCCAATCGACGCAAAGTTTGATTTATCAACACTTTCGATTACGTAACCAATACGGTTCCTGTGAGAGTTTGTAATTAAGCCGAACATAACCAATAAAGAAAGCAAAACAGAGAGAGAAAAGAGAACAGTTGAAAGCTTTGCAAAGTTTTGTGTAGTTAAAGCCTTTCGAGATTAAAAACCCTACCCGGATCTGAGCGAGCGTAAAAGTTTTTTGCGCAAGTCACTTGTATGTGTAATACTGGCTGTAGTATTATTCACAGTCGATTTAACCTCCTTTGAGTTTGAATTAGAAGGCAAAAACGGAATCAAAACCGGACATTAAGTGACCCGTGACCTGTAACGAGAGAAAGTGTGTTCCTATAGAGTGGACAGAAAAGGAAAGGAATTTTTTTCTTTCTTTCTTGTAGGTTGGTTTATATAGAGTGAGCGGGGGAGGGTTTGACTTGGTTTCGTTTCCAAAGGTTTTGGACAGCCAAAGAGGTGCAGATAGTTATTAGGACAAGATGAGTGCAGGAAGTGTGTTTAATATGAGGGAGATACGGGAATCCCTGGCATTAGCTGAACAATTGGCTAAAGCCTCCATGAATCGCAGTAAGAAAAACCCCACATTCGACGCCAATAATAATGAAGAAACTAAAGTGTATGTGCCGCCTAAACAACTCTTGCTGTATTTGGTCAGGTAAATCGAATAATTTTTGCATACGTATTCGGAGCTGGTGGAGGGGGACTTTTAACTTTACTCTTCAGCAACCTCAACTTTCGACAGGTTTCGTTTAAGAAAGTAAAGTACACATTGAATTAAGTCGTTTTTACAGTAACTGGTTGACTGGAAAAACCGAGCAATTATTTCCCGCACATTCGTTTTGAAACAAGCTACCATTGTTTGAACTTTGGAAGTTTTACTTTAGCTTGCGTGGAGGCAAAATAATCTGTTAATAATTTATTGTCGAAGGTTTCTAACGTTTTGACCTACGATTTACATGCGTTGTAGTGGAAACATGACTGAAATAGATTGTTGCCGGCGAAAGACCAAGGGGATGGCAGGCTACGGTAGAATAGCGCATTGCCAGAAAAACGTAAGGGGGAATAGCATACTGACGTTCAGATAGCGTTATCGACCCTTACAATGGAACGTTTTTTTCCCGCCAGCGCTAGTTTTAAGGAGCGATAATGTTTTGGGGGCGTGGAGTAAAGTTGAAATTTTAACTCGTTTTTGATCGTTGGTAAGATTTTAATTACGCTTAGTCATGGGATAAGAAAATTTCCACTTTCTTTTTGTGTATTTTGTTTCTAAGGATTGGCGTCACGGTGTATTAATGTTGGGTAACAGTAGTAGGGTTTGTTAAGAGTGTTGGAACACGGAAGGTGAAAGTGCTTCGCTTTTTGGAGTCGTGGTAGAACCACGTGGTCTGACGTAAGAAGAGATCTTCTTCAGATTCACTTTCGCTTTCGTTTCCCTTTTTATCCTTAAGCAAGAAAAAAGTAACTTTCGTTTTCCGTTGCTGGTCATTCGAGCGTTTCTTCTTCATGACAATATTTGGCGCACAGAAATTGAAAAATAATCTGATCTTAAAGAGTCTTATTATTATAAACTATTGTTGCTAACGATTTTAAAAAAAACTTGTTGCACGGGATAGTTTTGTAACGCCAAAAAAACGATGCGTTTAAATCCTTTTCGCTGCATCATTTTGGCAACATCAAGGTCACGGCCCTGAAAATCGGTTTATACCCGTAGTTGTAGTGATCATGATGAAACAAAGATCTCTGGTTTGCTCATGCGTATTAAACGTAGATCTTTTTCCGGGTTTGGTCAAACAACTTTACCCGACCGCTACTACAAAACTAAGTGGTATGCTATATGGTGTGGCATACAAACCCACAATATGACGCAGATACTAAAAAAAAAAAATCTACGGAAAATATTAAATAAAAGAATAACAAAAGTTGTAAAGAAAGTATAAAAGACAAAAAGAGATTTAGGCGTGGGGTTGTCGAATAGTGTGGAAAAACCTTGAACATAGTTAACGCTACCTTTATGAATACTAATTTTTTATACTTGTCTTTTTTCCTGCGTATTTAGAATGGGCAGTTTCACTTCCGCGCCAAAGATTATGAACGGAGATCATCAAGACGATGATATTGACATTGATGGTGATTTGCGCCAAATTTGTGAACAAGAGCTGAGTTCGCAGAATTGGCCACCACTAATCCAACGCCCGTTTGTCCCCGTACAAAACAAAGCGAGTAATGCGGATCCATCGTCCATTAGAGTGCTGCAATGGAATGTCTTGTCTCAAGGTAATACTAGAAGACTATAACTCTTGTATAAAAGACTTCCTGAATCTTATACGTGGCTTTTTTTCTTTTCTTTCTTTTCATTTCGTATTGTAGCATTAGGGCAGTACAACGACCGCTTCGTTTCGTGTCCCGAATCAGCATTGGAATGGCCCATTCGCCGTTACAGAATGCTACAAGAAATTTGCGAGTACCAGCCAGACATTATCTGCCTACAGGTATCAAAATCTGACCGTTTTTCTTTCTCATTCTTTCGCTCTTAGCCCTAGAATAAAAGAGTCAGAAAAGGGAAAGTAATTTAAGGCGATTGGTACGGTACTGATTTTTGTACAAAGGTTCTAATAAAAAAAACGTTCTATTTTGGTCACAGGAAGTGGATCACTTCAAATTCCTCTCCAGAGCGTTGAAAAGTCAGGGCTACAGTGGCCATTTCTTCCCTAAACCTGATTCTCCGTGTATCTACCTGAAAGGCAACAATGGACCTGACGGCTGTGCGGTTTTTTTCAAAGACAGCCTCTTCGAACTAGTGAAAGTGGAAACGAGAATCGTGGAAGTATGGCGTGTCCAATCCAATCAAGTAAGGAAACTGTTATCCAATTCTAATAAAAAAATTGGTTTATAGAATTATGCATAAAAAATGAGACCATTAAATTATGCCATTTTTATTATATTTTTTTTTTTCATTTTAGGTGGTGATTTTAGCGATTCTGCGTCATAAAACAACAGGTCAGGAGCTGTGCGTGGTAACCACGCATTTGAAAGCCAGACAAGGCGCGTTACTTTCCACACTGCGCAATGAGCAAGGCAAAGACTTGCTGGATTTCATTAGCCTCCATGCTCATAACCGTCCAGTCCTCGTTTGTGGCGATTTTAACGCAGAGCCGAGCGAGCCAGTCTACGCCACCATGACGTCCCATCCAGAGTTACGTTTAGAATCAGCGTACGCTCAAATCAACGGCCAGGAACCGCCTTACACCACGTGGAAAGTCCGCGAAGAAGGCGAAGTTTGTCACACGATCGATTACGTGTTTTATACACCTAGCCATTTACAAGTGGACAAGCTTTTGCAATTCCCAACAGACGAACAGATCGGCAAAGGAAGAGTGCCGTCACTGGCCTATGCTTCCGATCACTTTTCCCTTGTGGTGGACGTCCGGTTGCAGCCTGTGACGAAACCTGAATCTTCCCAAGTTGCTTTGGGTAAATTATTGTGTGTTTAAAGTTTATTTTTTTACGAGAAAAAATTAAAGGATAAAGAAAAACAAGACAAAAGACACCCAAAAAAACAACAGATGTTTTATGGCGAGAGAATGATTGATTTTATTATAAAACCCACGGATTAGAAAAAGTAGAAATATTATTATGGGGCAAAAAGTGTTGTGAATCAGAAAGCGAATCGTGTCTTCCTTTTTTATTTATTGGCGTTGAATTTCCGATCATAATCTCATGTTTTGAAAGAACCTGCTCTGTTAATCTTTGTGAAACAGGAAAAGGTAGTTTATTTATTATGCAATGTTTTGATTGAGAAAGTACTTTTTTTTATTTTTTTTCACGTCGCCTTTTGTAGTGGTTCTAGGAGAGGACAAACAAAGAACCAGACACAAATGTTTAATAAACTCGACAAATTCATTCAAAAAGGTCGCCTCCCTCCTCGTCTGAACGTAACAGCGCCTACAATGGGGAAGAAAAGAATGACTCAGCGTTACGAACTGTTTATTTTTCTTGTTTTCGTACCCCGAGGACGTGAGGCGACTCTGCCTGAACTATAATTGCCGCGTGTGTTCTCGTGGTAAGCTGGAACGGGCCCAAGAGACTTCGAATCGTCCTGAGGATCGCCCTTCAAGTTCCTCAAATCCACAAGTTCAATGTCACCCGTCTCGATAAACAGAACAGTCGCAGTCCTTGCATCTAATTCCTGGATTACAGCTGGTAGATACTATAAATTCCAAGAACAGATAAAAAGATTCATCAATTAAATTTCCACACATCCATCTTCAAGAGACAAATATTTTTGGATGCATGTTTAGGATTTATGAATTAATTACTTTGATATGCGTGGGATGTAAGGCTAGACAGTAATCTTGAATAGACCAATTGATGCTTGGATTCGATGTGGGTACTTGGAGAGCGAAGGCAGGTTTTGGCTGTACTCTTTCGGGTTGTTTAGAAGGCACTGGTTCTTCATTTAAGCCTGGCCACGCCTCCATATCGTTAACCAGTTGATTCGCAGAGTATTTAGGTCGATTTTCGTTATAATTCCCTTGGAAATCGTTGCGGTGGCTATAAGAATCTCCTCTTCCACGCCTGCCCCCTCTTCTTTCGCCCCGCCCACCTCTACGGTCACCCCTTCCTCCTCTATAGCCACGTCCTTCTTCCCTAGGACGAAAGCTTTGGGAATTCATATCCGGAGCAGCAGGAGGAAGAGCTGCGTCTTCAATATCCATTTCTGAAAATGCACACAAAATTTAGGGGTTGGTTTTAAGGACTACATTAAGATAGTTTTTCAGAACCTGCTGCCATTTGGGCGGGAAGAAACTGCAATAAAGTCACCATGTTATCGCGTGGGCGACTAAGTTCTGGGTCTTCGTAGTCGTCGCGGTTCCTTCCTTGGCCCCTTCGACCTCTTCTGCCCCTCCCTCCGCGTCCAAAATCGGGTCTTCCCCCTTCAGAGTCCTAAGAATCAACGTTTCATTACAGAAAACTATAGCTTTAGAGTTAAAACTACTGGTTGGAGTCGTTGTAACGCTCTTTCTACGTCATAGCGAGTCAGGCGTAATGCTTGTTCAGCGTCTTCGACGGAAAAACCCGCATTTACAATCTTCTGGACTTTGGGATCCACCAATTGTTTGCCTGTTCCTTGAAATGATTTAGTCCCGCCAGATCTGGCAGCTTGGGCGATCGCATCTTGACGCTGGAGCTCGAATTCCGTATTTCTTTCCTTAATTTCTGGAGTTTCTTCTTTAAGGGCGGGTTTAGGAGGCTCGAGGAGGTCTTTGGAGGCTCGGACAGGTTGTCCGAAGGGAACCCACTGGGGAGCGCCATCACTTCTGCCACTGGGCCGCTCATGATTAAGCAAAGACTATAAAAAAGGAATTATTTTTAGGTTATTTGAGGAAATATCTTATCTTAAAAGGGTTTTTCGGAATGTAATTTTACTTGGGCTACAGTCCATTTGGCGACCAGTTTTTCCACATGGCCTCCTAAGAATTCAATACTTCCACTTTTCAGGAAAAGGAAACCATGCACGATAGGAATATCCTTTTTTAGTCTAATTTTCGTGCCAGGTGGTGTTTTTAAGCTTTGAGAAACAGAAAGTTACGCTTACTTTAAGATTTTTTTTTTTAGAGAAAGTACTTGATTTCGGGTAATGACTCTACTTCTAATGCTTGGCAGGACGTGTGACCATCACTGAGCACGATTTTTAGTAATCGCGGAGAAGATGAGTGTTCTTGATCGGTTTGCTGAGGAACTGCAACGTTGATAATCTTCTGAACTTGAAGAACTAAGTTTCCTGGAACACTGGGAATTTTACTGCCGTTTATGCCAATGGGCAGACAAGGGGAGCCGATGTGTTTGAGATTTTCCTAATAAGACGTCGGAATAATATTAACGTAATTAATACACACTTAGCTTACATTTAATGCAGCTTTTAACAATTCAGGTACGCTGTTCTTGGGGGCGTTGGTTTTTAAAGTATCTAGGCATTGTTTAATTCCATCCAGACTCAAATACCTACAATAAGTAAGGATTTTTTAAATATGTATATGTAATAATTTACACTTTATTTTATAATGAATAAAAATTTATTAGTAAAATTAAATGTTAAAAAGTTAAAGTTAAACAATTGAATTTACCATCCCTTGACTGTCAATTCCTTAGCTAGCGATTTATAGCCATCAGAGGATGTATTGCCATTATTGGAAGCCGAATCCATTCGACTGCTGATGAGAAATCCCTCAGAAGATCCTCACAAGACGATAGATCTGACCGTCGAAAAGCTGGGCGTTTTATTGTGA
>JAGJRP010001180.1:0-19855 GCA_022832235.1 Lepidurus couesii
CTTCGGTAAACTTTCAAAGTTTAGGCTAAAACGAACGCTCGTAAGCAAAAGTCAAGGAAGTCTGGTAAGTCTTAAGTTTAAGTCGACAGTGCAAAACGAACGCGGCTCAAATGAGAATTGTTGCGGATCGTTTAGGCTCCTCCCCAAACATGGCTGAACCCGCTTTTATGCGAGTGTTGCTGCTTTTAGTAAACAAGAAAGGGTCCGGCTAGCCAGTGCTCTTCGTATGTTATCCGACCAATACCTCCTTTAATCCTGATCACCCAGTTCATAATTAACCTGATCCTGACAGATTTTTTTTTATTTATGTTCATTAAGTTGATGTATCATTTTGTTTCACTTAGGTAGCTGAAATGCAAACATTGGCAGCTGGCGGTTCTGCAAACTCCTAAGTCCTATTTCCCGAATTGCATCGCTTATGCTGCTTTCGATGTTGCTTACACTACTTCACCACCCTTTGCCTAGTAATTATCTAATTAACTCTTTCTAATTGGGTGGGAAAAATCCTTTCTAATTTTATTTATTTTTTTACAGAGGAAGATTCTCAGCAAATGCAGATCCTAAACACGTTTTCACCCGTTTACGCCTTTCAAGGACGAGAACAGCAAGAATGTTTGGGAGCAGCTTTCTAATCAACTTAAAAAAAACACTTCTCAAAGCTCCGATTTCGTCGCCTGTGTCTGAGCTGGACGTTTCCAAGGTCATGCAATTTGTTGTGTGCTTTACTCAACCTGCTTTCCTCGATCAAAACCATGGCGCATATGATCAGGTAGAAATTTTCAATTCATTTCCTGAAAAACTGTTGAATTTAGTTTTCTGAGCATTATTTTCCTTGTAATACCTAAGCTAGACGGGACAAGTTAACGATCATCAGCTCCGAGTTAGTCCTTCTACCTGAGTTAAAGGCATTGAATTTGCATGTATTTAACTCAGTTATAAGGATTAACTCTGAGTTGATGATCATTAACGGCCAATTCCCACTTAGCGCATAACAGCATAAGAGCTGCACAAGCGAGGCGCAAGGAAGGGAAAGGTCAACAATAGACTTTCAGGGGTTTCAGCAAACTTCCATAGCTTCACCGACAGAAAGGGGTTGGACTAAAGAAGGGGGTTGAGCAAGTTATCAAAGGTATTGTAAACAAATACCTAGTTTGGCTCCGCCTGTGGCTCACAAATGACAACAGGTAGGCCCACGACAGTGGTGGCCAGATAAAAGTACTCCGAGTTAACCACAGAAGTCTCTAACCCTCTCGAGTCTGATTTCCCTTCAATGAAGGTAAACCAGCCTAACGAAGCTTAATTAGACTTATGTGGTTTGCTCGGAGTACCTTTTTTTTAGATTTAAAGCAGGCGTAGGCTTGAAAGCCTGTTGCCAACCATTGTATTTGTCATATCGTTGCAAGATATTATACTATAAAAACAAAACTTAATAACAAGGTTGTAGGGATAGAATGGGGGTTAGGGAGATGGGTGTAGAAAAGGGGGGGGGGTAAATGAGTTCAGAAGTGGGTGGGTGAAGGAAGTGAGTGAGTTCTCATCAATGGCTGGTTGGGGAATTGAAAATCTGTTTGGCCTCGTAAAGGAAAAGTTGCACAGCAGGGAAGAGTTTGTGGGTCCGTGAGGAAGTTCTGAGGTTTAAAGTGCAGTTTGAGGGAACTGTGGGCTCGTAATCAACTTCGCTCTGCACGGAGTACTTTTATCTGGCCACCACTGTATTGTACCTTTACGAACTATATAAAAGCCCATTCTTTGTAAATACGTGCAGTCATACGTTCAACCTTGGTTACTTTATATCCTTCTAAATATCTTCTTCTATATTTATTAAATTAATTTGTCATTCTGCCTGTCCTGTTTTAGGGAAAAAGCAAAGTCCACGACCTGTTAGCTGATTCATTCTTGCAAGAATTCCAGAAACGTCTTGATGATCCCGACAATACGTGCTTCTTCTATTTGGCAAACTCTACAGAAGAGGGCATCACCTTGGCACTAGAAGACCGCTATCCGCAGCTGACTTGGTAGCCTGTAATCTCTGTTGATAGCTCTTTCTACTTCCGTCTACTAAGTCTGGCAATAACAAAGTGAACAACAACGCAGCAAAAGTAAGCTCTCTTATGTTTAAGTTTAACAAAACAACCTGTAAAACAACACTATTTTAAACTAAAGTAACGGCACCGCCCTACGCTTGCTCTTGCGCTTAATTGCTTGCATTTTAAGAATCATGCACTTACGTAAAGCTTGCACGTGCCGTAAAATTCCGTATCCCAGATATGCGTAAAGAATTGTAAGAGTTTCTATCACAAAAGTGTTTGGACTAAATAGAACTATTCAGTGATTATTTGATTAAATTTGTTTACAGGTTTTGAGCCAATTTCAAGTGAACTTCTAAGCTTCATTTTTGTATGACGTCATTCCGCGTGGCGTGGTTTTCGTTACCGTAGTTCCAGCTCGTGGCGGTTGTGTACCGCCTTTTCCGAAAAAGCCTCTGAAAATAGCTTCTAAAAATAGTAATTGGGTACAACTTCACTTTTGTCAGGAATTTTACAGCACGGGAGTGGAAAACACGTCAGTACTTTCAAGATTTATTTTTACTTTTCTAGGTACATTTGTTTAATTTCGCATTTAATACTATTGTATTGAATGCTATTTAATCATTTGTACAAAGCATGTCTTTTAACCTTGTCCTTCTTAGCTCTGTCATCTTATCTATATCTTATTCTTTTTTTTTAAGCAACCTTAGGACGAAAAATATCGTGACAATATTGATAATTGTTTTCATACATAGTTTTTGTTTCTCTTGTCAAATAGGTTCCGCCCCGAGCAGCGAACTTGCAGCCATGTGAATTCTTCTTTGGATTGTGCTTTTGTTGAGTTTGTCCGGATTCTTCAAAGGTTGTTGCAGCTGAGCTGTGGCTCTACCTTCTTCCAAATCCACTTTCTGACTGCCTGCTTCTCCAAAAACCACCACCAGAAAAGAGAACAAAAGGGATCAACCCCCAACTCAAAACTGGTCCATCGCCGTCACAAAAATATGTGACGTACCTACGTGCACATAACATCCCGCACCGCTTATAATCAAGTTAACTAGGGACAATTACAAGGGCTAAGGAATCATCAATGGAAATCCCGAAACCAAACTGGTCGCTAACACGACGACCGTGCCGGGTCGTGGGCGTAACTCCATCATCGGACGGGACGGGCGTATCTTGGGGCTCCGGCAGAACCATGGACTGAGCATCCTCTTCTTCAGAAGATCCTTCGTCAGAACGCTCCGGGCTCAGCTGCTTCCTCAGTCCGGCCGATCCGGCTGGCCGCACATTTGATCCGTGCTCGCGTTTCTTCTTACACCCTTTTTGGATCACTGTGGAGAATTGGTTGAGAAGGGTCCCTGCGTTGTGATTAGGGAAGGGGTTAAGAGTAGGATGCGTCGACACAGAACTAAGGACAGCTCTTAACTCTGTAAAAACTACATGAAGACTGTATTTGATGAAGGAAGTTACGAGTTTATATACACAGGAAAGTTTACCTGAGGGAAAGAGGTCAAGACAGTCAAGGTTTTCGGTTAATTAAATAAAAGGATTAAGAATAGTCGTCAAGGTAAAGGACAAAGGGATTAGGTATAGCTTTCAAGGTGAAGGACAAAAAAAGGGAAAGGTCAAACAAAAAACAAAGGGAAGATAAGATATAATAATATGAAGGAATTTTACACATCCTCCGGGCCGGGCTGGTCGGGAGCTAAATCTTGTTCTATACATCTTCGGATTTTCGTCAAGGCTTGTTCGGCCGCTTTTCGGTGATTTCGAACTGGAATTTGGTATTCAGTGGTGGAGGTATCAGCAAGAGCCCGAGTGGATTCCTTGATAGTGTCATCGTTAATTTCGAGGGAGTATAGTTTTGTAATTGGACGATTTGTAATGCCGTTGTCAGTTCGTATGATGGCTGTGCGTATAACTCCATCGCTTCCAGGAATGAGTTGCTCCACACAAGCTATAGGCCAGTACAAACGTTTCTCTCGTTATGAACTAACACGAGGTCACCTGTTTGAATGGATCGAGGGTTTGAATTTCGGTTGCAAGAATGATTCTCATGAAGAGCCTTTTAGATATTAATTTGTCCATCGGTTCCAGTAGTTCGCAATTAGTCGTTTTTGAAGAATAAATCTTTTCGGAAGAGTTTTTTCGTTGTAAGTGGGGTCAAAGGAGTCAGTTTCCAAACTAGCAAAAACTGGAGAGCGAATCCGACGTCCAAATATCAAAGAAGAAGGAGTTATGGTATTTTCGTCATTGAGGTCTGAAGAAACGTAGGTCAGAGGTTTGTCATTCAAAATGGAGGTTACTTCTGCCACAACTGTTCGAAGTTCATCAAATGAAAGAAGTGATCGTCCGAGAGATTTTTTCAACAGTGTCTTGGTGACCCCAATTAGTCGTTTTGGAAAGAATTGGCAAGTGGTTTTGAACTGGGCGAGTTTTTCATGTAAATTAGTGTCAGTTGACAAAAGTTTGATCTGTCGGGCTGCAGAAACAAATGTAATTGCATTGTCGGAAATTAGAAGTCTTGGCCAGTCATACAGGCTTGAAAAACGTCGTAAGGCAAGTAAAAAAGTGGGAGTAGAGAGGACCGTCGTAAGTTCTAAATGAATGGCCTGGGTAACAGAACAAGTAAATAAACAGGAGAAGTACTCTTGGTGGTGGAACCTTTGACATATAAGGGGCCAGCGAAATCCACACCAGTAATTTCGAAGTGACGTGTTGGTGTGACCCGATATTCAGGGAGAGGAGCCGTGGGAGGTTGCGGATAAGGGAGTCCAGTATGTCGTCTGCAGGTAACACATTTTCCGATAACGCCGTTAGCAACTTGGCGAGCAGAATTAATCCAAAAGGTGTCACGTAATTTAGCAATAGTGGTGTTGATTCCAGCATGAAAGGAGTTGGAATGGAAATGGCGGACAAGTAGAATGGCTAAATGAGAATTTTTTGGAATCAGGATGGTAAATTTGGCATCTTATAGAAAGGGAGAAATTGGATAAACGGCCTTTACATCGGATTAATCCGACAGGATCCAAAAATAAATTCAGCGTTCTAACTTGCGAAGGGAACTTGGGACTTCTTAGGGTGTTGAAGGTAGCTTACTTCACTTGGAAAGTGACGAGACTGTACGTAACTAAGGACTCGAAGTTCGGCGTAACGCAGTTCTTCGGAAGTAAGTGGAGTTGTTCGCTTGGATCCTCGACAGTTTTGAAGAAAACGAAACATCTAAGCTACTAAACGAATCAGAGCAGAAAACGATTCGAACCGAGAGACAAAACAGGGATCAGGAGGTGTAGACGAAACGATATGACAGGACAAGATGTTTGTGTTTGAGAGGTTAACGGGAGTGAAAGAAGAGGGCCATTTTTCGGGTTGCTTAATCCATTTCGGACCGTTTTTCCAAAGAGTATTCTCAGCAAACTTTATTGCGCTTACACCACGACTTGGAAGATCGGCTGGATTGTCTTCAGTAGAGCAGTGACGTAACTCGCACTGGATATCTTTCAAACATTCTTGAATTTGGTGGACTCGGTGCGTAACAAAACGCCGGGAAGAAGGTGGAGCATGAAACCAGTGAAGTGCTATTTTTGAGTCCGTCCAGATGATGAAGGTAGGTTCAAAGTTCGAATAGATTCGTGAATGAGTGAAACTAGTTTGGCAGCAGTGAGTAATGCTTGGAGTTCGAGTTGTGGTAGTGTGAGTTCCCCTTTTGATGGAGCTACTATTGTCTTACTAATGAGAAAAGCCGAAACGTCAGCTGAAGTTGAGTAAGCTACAGCTCCGTAAGCCTTAAGGCTGGCATCAGCGAAAACATGGATAGGGGTATGAGAAGGAATTGATTTGCGAGGGAACGAGCTTTGCATTACGAGAGCAATATCTGCGGCAATACGTTTCCATTCAGTTGCGATGTTGAGAGGTACAGGAACATCCCAATCGATGCCAGCTTTCCAAAGTTGTTGAATTATGATCTTCGCGCGAACAGTTAAAGGTGCGAAGTATCCGATTGGGTCATAGATTGTTGCGATTTCCTTCAGGATGTTTCTTTTCGCTGTCGGACAAGGTATCGATAGTCTGGAGGGATGAGGATACTGCAAGCTATCAGAGTAAGGGTCCCAAAGTAATCCAAGAATCTTTACTGGATGATCACCGTTCAATACATTAAGTTGATTAGCAAGATCGCGAAGTGATTGGCTATTGGAAGTCCAGTGACGTAGGTTCATACCAGCAGCAGATAAAATTCGTACAGCTTCGGGCAAATAAGAAAGGAGTTCTTCTTCGGTATTGGCGCCAGTAACAACGTTGTCAACGTAGATATTTTTCTGGATGTTATCGACAATTGGGCTCTGATGATTCGACAAATGATGGTTGAGAGTAGCCAGAAGGATAAAAGTTGAACAAGTTGAACCGAATATTACGACCTTGAAGCGATATGTGTCCAGAGAGGAGTTGGGATCTGTAGGGATTTTGGGCCAAAGAAATCGGACGTAGTCACGATCGGTTTCAGTTAAACCAATTTGCAAAAACGCTTTTTCTATATCTGCGGTCAGCGCATAAGGGTATGTTCGAAAGCGTAGGAGAATGGCAAGAAGATCATTTTGAAGTGGGGGACCTGGGTCAAGACAGTCATTCAAACTTGGACTGGATTCGTCAGACTTACAAGATCAATCAAAGACAATACGAATTGGCGTCGTGAAAGAATCTTTGATAACGGGGTGATGGGGGATATAATGAGCTTTGTAACAGAGAGATTCTCGTTGACACGCTCGATGAAACGCTTTTCTTCATATTCTGCGACTATTTGACCGTAACGTTGAAGAAGTTGTGGAGTTTTCCGTAGGCGTCTGAGAAGCGATTCGAGTCGAGCTTTAGCGATGTGAAGATTAGTCGGGAGAGAGGGATGATTTGAACGACAAGGAAGGTTTGCTTCATATTTGCCGTCACGATAATTGATTGAGGTCGCGTGGTACTCATCAAGCGCAGATTTAGGAGAGGTGTCAAGCAAACCGGAACTATCCAATTTCCAGAACGATTCCAGGTCGAAAAGTGGATTTGACGGACTGCAGGTAATGTTTAACACACAGCTACCTGTAGGGGCATGAGAAGATGATATAGGGCCAGAAAGGAGGTATCCTAGCTTGGAATTAACTGCCGTAGGACCTGCCTCGAATAACTTCATCGCCAACGAACGACCAGAAATAATCAGCTCCAATGAGAATATCAATGTGAAGTAAGGATGATTCCAGATGTGGGTGGAGTTTTGTAGTTTTGTGTAGTTTTCCTAGTCTTTTTCGTCCTAACGATGGCAAGGCTGCTGACGATACCAAGACCCAAAATCCGCCCATTCGGAAAAAAGGATCTAAATATACCGGGAGTATTGAAAGAATGCGTTGGCTAGATGTTTCACTGTGTGTTAATCAATAATTTATTTGTCTGTCACTCCAGCGTGCACCGTAGTCTTCACGCTTGAAATCGCCATCATGCAAAGGGTACGCGTCTGTATAGGTTCCTTTGTTGATAAGGCGACTGATTCCTACCTAAGTAAATGCAACAGACATTTACAGAGCTATGAAAAGAACCATATCCTAACTCTCAAAAATACTTCATGTTCTTTCGACTCGTCATAAATCGTGTTGGCCACTATGTACCATGTAATCATGCTCCTTTGAGCTGGCATGAAGAAAGTATCCTGACTTTCTATGGCAAGCCTACAGTAAAGCAGCAATTAGTTACATGTATAGTAGTGGGTACTTGTGAACGTGCTTGTCTTCCAGTTGGCGCGAAAAGGGGGCCGTAAGCAATAGGTTACGTACTGGAACTCGGTTTTTGGTAGCCTGGCAGAAACGAAAGAACCACTCCGATTTGGACTCAGACAAAACCTGCTCGTCTGGTTCTTCCTATTATATTACAAAATTATCGATATACGCTTGTCAGGCACCTCATTAAGTAGATAGGATTGACAAAGCCCTTCGCTCTCACCTTAAGGGGTATTTTCAAATCTAGCAATTCCGCGTAGCGTGTAAGGGTGCTCCAAGGTGCATGAATTTTTAAGAAGTAGAAAGTGTTCCGTGCAGAGTCCTGTAACGACGACATGGACAACAATACATTATTGACAAGCTAAGTCGAAGGTTAACTGGGACGTAAACCATTTTGTCTTCTAACTCCAACTCCAAGCCATCCTCCTGCAGATTTTCTTCAAACACTTGGCGCCGCATCAACTGACGATCTCTCATCGATTCCTCTTCAAAGGCCAGCACCATATCAATGCGCCGTTTCCCGTCACGGAAATCACTGATTCATTGCTTGGGTTTGCCTAGAAAGATACAACGAATACTGTTATCTATAAGGTAACGCTTTAAGCGTAATGATTCCGATTCTTTCACGTTTGCACAAATACCATTACGCATTGCCAATAAATTATTATGATGCATATCTACACGACAAGTCGGATAAACAATCTAGTAAGTGAAATTCATTTATTTCTTTTTTTGTCATTTTTTGTTGCAACAACAAAATGGTTATTGAAATGGGGATTTTTGTGGTGCCATCAGTTACCACCATAACTGGTTCGACATAGACATTGGGTCGTAGCAAATCGGCGGGTTAGAGAATGCCGGTCTTCCCGAACCGTGGGATAAATCGAGTGGGATTTTTCGCTCGTTTAGGGGTCTCGATTCTCCCGTAAACGGTTCTGCTGGTGTAGGCCGGAACAGAGATATTTTTGTCTAAAAAGACACGGTGCCTGGGTTTTTCAATATGTACAAGTTCAGGCTCGTTTGGGGTCAAGGGTGGTTTAACGGAGACATGGGTTTGTCTGACAAGAGTCAATAAGGTTGGTTAATAACTCCAGTCAGGGCCACCCAGAGGTAAGACGGGGCCCGGGGCGAACCTAAAATGGAGGCCCCCTTTTTTTTAAATGCCGTCGTAGGCTGGGCCTATTGACCGCTTCTTTTATTGAGGCCCCTTTCGTGCACATAAGAAACTGTAAAAAAAAAAGTATTCAAAAAATTTAAAACCTTATGTAATCTTGATTAAATCAGACTTGTATATAGACAAAACAAAAGAAAAATTCAGAATACAGACTTTCTTGCTTTTCGCATTGCAAACTCGTCAATTAAATTATTGTAATTAAGATTCTGAGCCAGTTTGTGTTCAACAGATAAAATCAGTAAATGATGTAGTCGTTCTTGGCCCATAGTGGAGCGCAAGTGGTTTTTTACGAGGGACATCTTGCTGAAAGATCGCTCAACAGACGCAACTGACACAGGCAAACAAAGAAACATACGCAACGATATACAAATCTGAGGAAACAAGGTCTCTAAGGAATGTTCATATATTATGTTTAGCAGCTTCAAGGGAGAGCAAAGCTTTGACTGGGGAAAATTTGCACGAGTCTTGACAAAAAGTCGCATTTCTTTTGAGCGTTTGGGCGAAAGGCTGTGGGTTCTTTTTGGCTCAACGGTAAAATACCGAGTTTATTAAAATTATGGAACGGTATACAAGAACTACTACGAGCGTAACGAACGTAGGTTAACTGACAAAAGGAGAGATCGGCGGCAAGATCGGCGGTTAACTGGCAAAAGGCGGTCGGTGGCAAAAAGCGAGCGAGCAGGAATGGGTGAGCGTTTTTATACAAGTTTGATATGGTATTTGCTGACTAGGTTAAATTATAAACAAAGGGAACGATCGGGCAAAAACAGATGGACCGGATGCGTTAGAAGGAAATTAGCCGGTGATCTGACGCTCGGCATCCTGGATATGAGCTGAGAATTATAAGTCGGTGAAATATGGTCGAAATGTGGTCAGCGAAATGTGGTCTTGCTTAGTTATCGGAATTAAGTTTAAAATGATCGTTCTCCACAGTAATAATTTTTGTGGCTTATTTTATTCCATAGTGGTGTAACTTTTCTCACAAATGTCACATATTAGTATCTTAATTATTGTTCGGTAAAGATGTCCTTTTCTACGCAGCAATTCAATTTGTATTTTGTAAATATACAGCATTGTTCTAATCGCTAAAAAATGTGGTTACTTTTGTGCGTGGCTTAAGGAATATTTCAAGATCATTCCTAACTCTCTTTATGGACGTTATTATGAAATCGCACTAATTTTGGTAGAAAAGTTAAATAATTCACTTCGGGGTGTTTACTTAAGATTATGACAATCCTAAGACCTTTCTGAAGTTTAAGACAATGCGTTTGATCATTTCGAGTTTTATAAATTGGAGTATGACGTTGTAACGGAAATTACCTTTACAAAAATCGAGAGGATTCGCGAAGAGCCAGTAATCGTTGAAAGAGCTCGAAGACGACGAACCTACAGATGACAGCGGATGGAACGATGTGGGAATCTTCCTGGAAGCAAAACCCAGCGTGTAGAAAATGAAGTTATTTTATTTTTGGCAGTTTTGCATATTATGATGGCAGTACAGAAATCAGGTAACTGGCAGAAACACCGATCTTGATTAGATTGTTTGATTTGGCATACTGATTGGCTGGGTGTTCACGCGGCCTCCAGTATTACGTGAACATCCTCCCCTTCATCGTCTTCCACTTCTTAATGCTAAACGACCTATTAATCAAGATCTGTCAACTGAATCGCTAAAATCTGTTTGGCTGCTACATAAATCATAACGATAATTTTGTCGTTACCTGTGGACAAAATATGTTGTCTTGTGGAATTTCCATATGTAGAGTAAACACGTGCTCCACTTCCTGTTCAACAGTTCCCTGAAATAAATAAAGCGCTGAGTGAATCCGAAAAAAACCGCAAATTAACGTTTACTCTTGTACCTCGTCTTCTAACGTGATCTGTGCCAAAGTGGAATGACCAATCACCTTAAGAAAAAATGTAATCTTACAACCTGTATGTTTGTAATTGGTATATACTTACTGTGGCATTTGAGTTTTCTTCTTGGTAAACTGGAGGTGGATCTACTTTAGTTCTCTTTCCTGTAATAAAGTATATAAATAGGAATTCAGAATACACATACACACAAAAAGCAGTTATACTGGAGTAAGTTTTTCCCTGATATCCAACAATAGCTTCCTCTGGCTTTTTCTCTGCCATCTTTGAGGGTCCACGGGGAAGTTCCACATGTTTTTTCTACAATCAAGCAATACATTTATACGGTAAAGGCTACGAAATATTGTCACGCCCAATTCTGACAGGGCATCAAATCTGTCAAGGATTAGGAGTAAAGTTCGAGAAAGGTGGATTTACAGAACTGTATTCGGTTAAATACAGCGGTAAAGTTAAGGGGGACTAATTGTACAAAGAACAGGGGACTAGGACTTGACCACACTACTAGAAGACTTTACCCTTTANAAGGTGGATTTACAGAACTGTATTCGGTTAAATACAGCGGTAAAGTTAAGGGGGACTAATTGTACAAAGAACAGGGGACTAGGACTTGACCACACTACTAGAAGACTTTACCCTTTAACGCTCTCACTAACAGACTACTCGCGTCTCTAACTCTTCAAACTCTCTACTGTCCCATTAACTAAAAAGAAACCATCCTCGCATTCCGGGATCCACCCTGCCTGGTGTATCCGTATATATTAATATTAATAACCGAGGAGGAGCATTTTTAGTTTTCTCCCAAAGTTTTTGTGTTCTGTGCCATCAGTTTTTCAACCCTACACGATTTCTAATTTCCATCCGAGTTGCTTGAACAATGGGTAAGCGTTGTTAGCCTTTTTTTACCTTTCAAATACATTTAGTCTTAGAAGAAGCTTAGCCAAATTGTTTTAACCGTGAGTGCTGTGGTTTCTCCCTTTCGATAAGAAAACAACAGAGTTGTAACCTATTCGATTCTTGTTTTCAGAAATTCTCTTAAAAATTGTGAACGAAGTGGACATGTATTCCGCCCTTTTCGGCTGGTACTTTGGAGGTCATGGATGGCCAAATTATGTGAATCCTTAGCAGCTTTCTTCCATATGCTGTTTCGTATGTATGTTTTAATGTATGTTTCCGCCTGTATTACGGGACCTTTTTTTCAGTCTCACTCGCACTTGAACTTTTGTTTTCTTTAACAGATGACGCTGCTCCTGCACGGATCTCTTCGCCTCGATCTTCACCTCGACCGATTCTAAAGCGCTTTCCACAACCCAAATACGATGAAAAAGTAGTGATAAAAATACCGAAACCGACAGGAAATACGTCTTGCTTTGCTGGCATCATTGCCAGTATAAGAAAAGCAGCGAGGGAATTCCGCAAGACAATAGCTTTGGGGAGGGAGAAAGAGGCTGATGAAGTTGATGACACCGAAAATTAATCTCGGAATGCATTAAGTTATTGTTATTGTAAGTCGTGTTTGTATGTCATTTTACCGCCTTTATTGTTCTTATTTTTCAGGCCCCCAAGGAATTTAGATTTACCCTCCAGCTGCTGGGGCAAATTGTTCGAGTAGGTCAAGCTATCGCTCAAAATTCAAACCGTAGCATTAATGTGGATTCTTAGATTTCTGGCTATTCGTTTCAGTGAAAGTTCCGTATTTGGCAAGAAAATTATCGTGTACCCGAGTGCAATTTTTCAGATTTTTTTAGTGCAATTTTTTGTATCCGCTGTCCGGGTTTTTTTAATACAAATTTTATTGTGTCAGGTTTGTCTATTCCTTTGTCGGGCATTGTACCTATAATGGTAGCGCAAGTCCGGCTTGCTTGGATGGTTTCCCCATGCGCATAATGATCACTTGCGTTAATGGTTATTGTGCAAGTAATCTTGGAGGCGATACCGAATTCATTGTGTATCTTCTCTATGGCTCTCCCTAAAACGTCGAATGTATGTCTTCCTATTACCCTTCTTATGCCGAGGCAAGCGCTTCTTCGAATTAGGTCCTCATCCTCACCATGCCAATGGACTGTCATGCCCAAGAAACTTTTGCCATGTGCCGTCCAGCAATCCGCTGTAGTTGACACGTATTTCGCTTCTTTCAGCGCAATGACAAGAGCCTGTTTCCGTTTGTTGTACTCTGTAGCCAGTAGAGTAGTAAAAAATGTTCTTGACCGAGCTATGTTCTTGATTTCCAAGCTACCAATCAGCGGTTTCATCAAAAAGTGAACGGCATACCCATTTCTAAATATTCATATAAAGGCAAAGAGTCGGTCGATTCTAGGTTATAATCTGTTTCCCATCGGCTTAATTTACCAGTCGTTGGATGAGACTTGCGTTCCTCTTCTAACGCATTCCGATAGCGCCACCAATTTCGAATTTTCCTATTAAATCAATTATATACTTGAGCTACAGGCGTTCAGCGAAAAATTAATCTAACTTACGGCAAGAATATTTCCACCCACCGAGTCCAAGGTTTCTGCCAAAGGAAAGCAATTCTTGGGTATGGCTGAGGCCCAGCTTCCAACTGGTACGACAGGTAAGAACGCACAGATGTATGGAACTTCAGTGGCCTTAAGACTTATAAAATCATGAGTAGGATGTAAACCGGACATTTGGGACGAAACTTGCCGACGAGTTTGTTCGGAGGATTTCCGGGAGCCGAACGTGTTGAGCTGGAACTTGGCTTTAGAAAGAACTGGAAGCCCAAGACGACGAGAAAGCGATTCAGTGATGTACGTGCGTTGACTCCCACCAATATGCAGCGAAACGTCTCCTTACGAGATGGACCTCGCACAATGATAGTGGCGATCTGCAGAATAATATCGCTCGATGGGGTACCGTTGGAGAGTGCAGCCGTTTCTTGCGGGGTGGAGACTTCCACAGGGTTTGAGCTGGTGGCTTCGTCTTGCGGATCTGGGTGGCGTTTGCAAATAGCGGTATGATGAGACCCCTTACAAGAGTGGCACCGATGGTGAACGATGGGGCATTTAGCGCTCATATTTTGCGTAGGCAGTTAAAACAACGATGGTACCTTTTCAAAGACGCACGTCTATCATCTAACGACAGGGAACAATTGATTGCTGAATGCGACGTTGCCTGGCAAAAGGGACATTTACGCTTAAGTTTTGATAATTAAGTTAATCAATGATCAATTAAGTTTTGATCAATTAATCATTGATCAATTAAGTTTTGAGTTGTTTGTTGTAAAAATCCAAAATCTATACTGTCCCTATTAAATTGATCTAACTGAGCTTTGTAATCGGCTAAACTAGTCTCATCGTCCATGTTTTTGAGAACATTAGCATGGGTTTTTTCAAAGGAAGTTATGGTTTTACTGAATATAGGCAACATGCTAGTAACGCTATCAACTTTGCAATCGTTAACAAACGAATTGAGTTGTGAAGAAAGCCTGATTAACTGATCGCGAAAGCTATCTCTAAAAATAATAGCCTTTTGAAGCGGAATGGACAGGTTAGATGGCGACAACTCAGCCATGACGGAAGTGGATAGTATAAACTGCAATGAAAAGGGACGATACTTATCGGTAATGCTGAACGAAGTTGTTAACTTGGGCAACCAAACAGGGAAGAGGGGGACGCAATCGTCGCAGAATTTGCCACGCGAATTAACCGTGGAGGGTGCAGAACCGAACGAGGATTGTAGACCGTGCGAGAACAGGCCGTTGACAAAGGATCCAAGCAGTGATTGTAGATGCAAAAGGTCGAGGATCCGGCTCGAAGGACCAAAAAATGTGGGGATTTTTGTGACCAACACTGTATTGACAGTACTACTTGTCACGACTACGCTTAAAAAACCCACTGACTAAGAAAACACCAACCCCTTTTATATCACTTGATATAATGTCCTAAGGTTTGGGTAAAAAAGGAATGAGTAACAGGACGCTAAAGTTAAGGTCAAGGTAATATGGAATGAGGAAGCTAAGGTTGAGGTTAGGGCAAAGGGGACAGGGTTAACAACAAACAAGGTCTTCTAAGGAATACATCAAGATTATCAAGGACAGACTTCTAAGAAATACAACAGAGGGTATGAGTTTTTCTCTCGCTACGTGGTACCTCTTTTCCGTAACTTTGTTGCTCCCGCTTTAAAAGGGTACGCTTCGATTGTTACACGCGATTTAGTGAGCGGAAACCCATTGAAGGATACGTTACGCAACCGCGGCGTCGAATCTCTTAAAAATATGGGTCAAGAATTCCTAGAGCAAAATGGTGCTCCTTCTACACAAACCGGGAAAGGTTTCGTTCAGTTTTTGAATGATAACCCTATTCCTAGACTATTACGTGGTAACGTCTCAAATACTGTCAGCACTATGAAAGTACGTCGTCCTCGTCGTAATTCCCGCCCTACGAAACGTCGTCGTGGCAACGCCCCCTATCATGGCGGAAGCGGACGTAAACGTAAGTCACTGAAAAGCCAGAAGAAAAGATCACCAACGAAGAAGCGAAAAACAACTACTAAGGAACGCCCATGTCAACGCAAAAATCCGACTAGAGATATATTCAATGTATGATTGTATGTGAAGAATAAACGTAAAACTTTACAACTAACATCCCGTTGTCGTTTTTTTAAAAGCACAGTTTGTTGTCGAGTGTTGAAGTGGAAAGATCGTTTTTCACCACCATAGAAACAATACGTTGTGGAATGCCCTTTCTTTCTGATAAATTAGACTTGTTAACGTTACCGTCGAGCGAGGTTGGCATTGTACAGTCAAAGGAAGTCAAGTTTCAAAGTTTGTCTCATCCCGGTGATAATAAAGCACCCATTGAATTTGTTTTTTCAACCCATTCGCAACAGTTCCTTGATTTATCAAGACCCCAGCTTTACGTGAAAATAAAGATTGTTCGCACCGATGGTGAACCCATTGACAACTTGACTCCGACATCTCCGCACTTTGGGCTGGTTCTGGCAAACAATCTCCTTCATAGCCTTTTTAGTCAAGTAGATCTTTACCTCAATAATACCTTAGTTACTGCTTCTGGACAAAATTATGGATACAAAAGTTTTTTCAACACCATACTCCATAATTCGGAAAAAAAACTTGACAGTGTGGAAGTATGAGCGGGTTTAATCGCGATGAAGATCCTGGTGCTGAGAGCACTACCTCTTCAGCTTTGCTTCGACGAAAAATTGCTTATCAATCAAAAACACATGAATTTATGGGGTTGATGCATATCGACTTGTTCCAGTGCAATCGACTCTTAGTTCCCGCAGTTAAATTTCATCTAAAGTTGCACCGACAGTCTGACGAATTTATCCTTAACTACAAGAAACCTAGCACGCCCTTAACCTACGGTTATAAAGTGGTTATCGAAGAAGCTATGCTACTGTTTCGTATTCATACGTTTAGCATTGACTATCGTTTAGCTTTGGAGGAAAAAATCACCCAAGGGAACACCGCCAAGTATCCTTTCTTGAAAACCGAAGTTCGCGCTTTCTCGATACCTAACGGTACTATGCAAAAAACAGTAGAAGACACTTACATGCGACGAGTTCCTCGGCGAGCACTTGTAGCTTTTGTTCCAACGAAAGCCTTCATAGGTGACTGGCACAGCTATCCTTATAAATTTGCTCACCATGGTCTGTCAACCATAAGCGATTCTTTCAACAACGCAGAAGAACCTTTCCCCATGCTGACTGTGGGAGCTGATGAATATATAATGGGTTATTACTCGCTTCTTGATTGCTACAATATTGTCAATGACTCATCCGGATTGTCCTTCAGCGCCAAAGATTATAAGGACTACTATCGTATTTATGGGTTTCAAATTATTCCTCCGCAAGAAGGATTGACGCTTCTGAAAGAAGGTAATCTCAAGATTGAAATTCGCTTTTCTACTACCCCTCCAGATAACTTAACAATGCTGGTCATGTCTGAAACTGACTCACTTGTTCAAGTAGATATCTCACGTCAGGTTCTGTGGGAATGAACACGTCTGAGCTGCAAAACATTCTCTGTTCTAACCAGACCATTCGGAAAAGTAACATTGCTAGCTATGTTATTCCTCGTGATCATTTATGGTCTCTTCCTCCATCAAATGCTCGACCTCTTTTAGTTATTTGTAATACACACCCTAGCAATCATGAAGGTGTCCACTGGTTGTTAATTTACGTTCCAGCGAACCCTTCCCGGCTGCGACCCGTAGAGTTTTTTTATAGTTTAGGTTTCAGTATAAAAAGGTACCATCCCGATTTTGCCAAATGGTGTGGGCCTTACCTCTTCGAAAATCACCCATTGGTATAGAGGTTAGGTAACTATAAAAGGGGTTGGTAGTGCAACATCCCATTTCAAGAGCTTGTGGGCATTGGTGTCTTTATGTCGCACTGGAACGAGCTCGAGGTCGATCACAATCCGCAATCCTAGCTCCGTTCCGTAACCAAAAAAAGATTAAAAATCAGCTCTTGCGCCAAGATCAGTGGGTAGAAACTATAGTTCGATGTCGGTATCATATACGTTTGAAAACCCTTCGCAATAGCTGTAAAAACAAACGTGCAGAGCCCTATATTAAAAAGTAAAAGCATTTTGTAATACCGATCCCCTATACCTGTAATGAACAACTTCTAAAACTTGCAAATAAAAGAAAAAGAAGCATTTATACGGGTCTGAATAGCTGTATTGTCAAAATGCATCAAGCGATGCAACTGTATACAGACAAAAGCAATGACATGTAACGTTACAAATTATTTTTACCATGGAAAATTATGTAATAGTCAGATATGATCTACCAGTTTGTACTGCGCTCGTACCTCAAGGCCGCTCAACCAGAAGCCCGTTACCGTATCTTTGGACCTCCACAGTTTGAGTTACCTAGTGAACCTTTCCACCACTGTTCACCCCAAACTGTACCGTCCAGCTAATAGTCAACGGGTTTAATACATCTTATTAAACCACACTTTAGGCTCTGCGGACGGTACGCGTAGATAAGGTAACTATCGCGTGACTTGCTGGGATGGAGTGGGGCGAGCTGCAGGTCAGCGCGTCGTACTTATAGGTCTACTCAGCCTATTGTGGATGCTAAATCGGTATCTGTCCTCGTATGGGTATCGCTTAGTTCTTCGTTCGGGTAGGCTCCCGGAGCGTAGGCTGACAGCTATATTTATTAGGCTACGCGTTAAGTTAAATTTGGGTTCTTAGGTATAGCGTAAGGCTGATCAGGACTAGGCAAGGAGGCCCACGAGATATTCTAATCTCGGCACGAGGGTGTCCTTGTCTTGTCCTATTAAGTTAGTTACATCTTAGTATTCAATTAACACTGCATAAATACACTTGATTAGTATTAGTTTAATTAACTCTTCCTATATTATTGTCATTAAGATTTTAAATTATCCGTGTTCTAATTCTGCTCCTTACAATTAACTAATTTTTCAACATCTGTTTAAAAGCTAGACTCTAACTGTTGCGTGCGCGTTACGTGAAGATGTATTGTTCCGGGGTGGATACACATTTCTCCCCCATGATCGGATTGTTTGTTTCATTTTGATCTGTGTGTGTGTAGCAAGTGTGTACTCGTAGTTTTTAGACCTGCTTTTTTTCTTCCTGTAGGGTTCCTTCGGATCCTCCTCTTCAGACTCACTGATTTTGGTCTTATTCTTCTTCTTAACTTCCTTCAAAATCACTACTTCCCCAGCGTTTTCAGAGCTAGTTTGATTGTCTTCATCGGGCACCTCCTCAAAGTTCTCCGGCACCATGGAATTCTTCTCTGTCAAATAATTTTGTATTTTCAGAAGTCCTCTGACGATATGGGGCAGCGTTTATTTTGTAAATCCAATAGAACCAGCGATTTCGCTACCATTGGTCTCCTTCATTTTCCGAATCTCCACAATTTGCCATCTGCCACGGTTGGCTAGGGAGAGGTGCCACATACCGACTGCGTGTATTTCAAGATTGTTGTGCTTTTCTTGCTTCTCACCAACAGGCAAAGCTCTTGGTTGCCAAGCACTCTTCGTTGCGGAAGCACTCGTGTTCATTCTAGTTGCCATGTTGAGAACTTGAATGAATGTGATGTTTTCCTAGTTGACCATGCCCGCTTTTAAGCAAAACTTTTCAAGGTCAGCTTCTCTATCCCTCTCTTGCTCAGCAGTGATTTCAAAGCTTAGCGCACGCAGGTAACCATTTTCCCCCTCAGGTTGTCGAGGGAAAAAGGGAAAACGCTCAGGTAGATATTGATCTTTAATATTCCGTTCACCCTCTAACCTTTCGTCAAGGACATCCAGCCGCTTTTGTTATTTAAGCTCATGTTGAAACCTTGACTTTGGCATTTGAGCATCGGGTGGTAGAGACAGATTGATACCCTGACTGGAGGTTTGGAAACTATTCCATGCGGCATTGGTGATAGAAAATAAATTATTAGCGGTTTGTTTAGTGTTAAGATTTTGTATTGAGATAGGTGGTAGTATGGGTGGTATTCTTGACACCTTGCCATAATGACCAGTGCACCCGGACCTCATGGAGTGTGTGGGATCCCTTTTTCACATTTGCGCTGGATTACGAAACTCGGATCGGATATTTTGATATTTACACTATACCTGCCATAGGATACATCTTAAAAGTAACACAGCTTGATCGAAGTGAAATTTGCGTGCAATTCCACCAGCACGAAAATCGTCCTGCACTGCTAGACGGAATAAGCCAAATTTGGACCTTTTATGACAATATTGGACTACGGATTCTTCCGTTACCCCACCAGAACCGCATGATTGTGTATTTTTACTCTGGGGAAGACGCAGAGTTATTTCGTACTAACGAAAACCATGTTTTGAAGGACGATTTTTATACCGTCGGCATGGAAAATTCGCCTTTTATTTGGAATGATGAATTAGATTTTTGGAGTGATGAAATAGATGGCTTTGCTTTAAATGAAAACATTTCGAGAGCGCAGCATTTCGAATCGAGCGCATTTCGAATCGAGCGCATTTCGAATCGAGAGCGCAGCGAGAGGCAAATTCTCCGCTTGGGAAGCTTCCATCTTCACTGATGGAAG
>JAGJRP010001179.1:0-19797 GCA_022832235.1 Lepidurus couesii
TTAGACAATACCCTCACATTCCTCAGTCAACAAACCTTAGCTAATTCCCTTAGCGTCCCCTATAGACCCCCTAACCTTGGCCTTGGTCCGTAACACTCGGTTACCTGACCATTGTTGCTCTCCGTAGGGAGTTCTTCGGATTCGGTTTCGGTGAGTGATGGGGCGTCGTCCGCGTTCAGGTCTATGTCGTCTTTAGATTCGCCTTCACTGCTGCTGACGTACCCGGATTGGTATTTTTTAATTGGCTCACATGTACTGGGAAGATTCGGAGTCTCGTCCGTGTTTCTCGGCCTGGAAGTCCTGGACATGATAAATTACATTGGTAACTCGGCGGACGATTTGGAGAGGGCCAATGTACTTGGGCGAGAACTTCGGGCATCTCCCCACTTTCACGGAGATACCGTCTCACCCATACGATATCCCCTGGCTGGTATTCCGGGGACTCCCTATGCCACTGATCGTAGTACTCCTTTTGCTTGCATTGCCGGGCGGTAGTACGTTCCATTTCCGTTTGTCGTATAGCTTCAACCCGCTCCACAAATTGCGCGAAGGATTCGGCTGCTTCTTCAGGCCACGGGAATGTGACATCTTCTGGTAAAGTCGGGACTCGCCCGTACATAATTTGAAAAGGACTGAGTTTGGTCGTTTCTTGAACCGCTGTATTCAAGCAAAAGACCGCGTGATGTATAAAGTGATCCCAATGTTTCTGATCACCGTCGACCAATCCTGCGATTATTTCCGTCAGAGTACGGTTGACGCGTTCACAAGCCCGTTGGCCTGAGGATGGTAGGCGGCGGTCATGGAATGGTGGATATCGAAGTTGTCCAAGAATTCTTCGAGCTGCTGAGCGGTGAAGCCGTTCCCTCTGTCGCTGACGATTCTTATGGGAACTCCGTGTCGGGTGAGGATTTGTTCTTTAAGAAAGCGGCAGACCTGCTCAGAGCCAGTATCGGGAACCGCACGCGCCTCGACCCATCGGCTGTGGTAGTCTATTGCTACCAACAAGTGTCTATTTCGATTTGATGACAATGGCGATGGACCGACGTGGTAAATGCCGATCTTCTGAAAGGGTTGAATCGACGGTGCAATAGGCTGAAATAAACCAAACGGGCGACCAGGTGGGACTTTTGACTTGTGACAACGGACCCAAGCTCTCACGTAGCGACGAACTGTTCTATGAATACCGGGCCACCAATATTTCGTGTGAATATTGTCCAGAGTTTTTGCATAGCCCAAGTGCCCCCCATCGGGACCGCCATGGAAAGCTTGGAGTAGCTTTCGTCGATGAGCACGGGACAATACAAACTGCAATGGTTTACCGGTCCCGCTATTTCGTCTATACAGTACTCCGCCGTCCGTCGTAAACCGTTCCCGGAAGTTGCTTGGGTCTTCTTGCTCGGGATCGTTAAGGGTGTTCTGTATCCGGGCTAGAATTCCGTCTGCATACTGTTCAGTTACCAATTTCTCAGCCGGTGTTTTGGCAACAGTAGGGCATACTGTCATGAGCTCGGGGATGTGGGTTGACTCCGGCAGGCCGTTCGGTGCCCGTGAAGCCGTTCGTCCAGCCTTCCACCTTCCCCATGCCTTCCTCCTTCCTCTTCCTTCTTCCCAGAAAATATGGGTATACCGCTCAGGCTATGCCCACTTAGTTAGCTTCGTCGATCTTCTCGGTGAACGATTCCACTAGGTCTTTTTGGGAGTCGAAAAAGCTTTTCATCAGCTGGCTAATCGCAGACGAGTCAAAAACAACATCAACTTTGGGGGTGGTAGACGGTGCTGCCGTTTCCGAAAAATTCTCCATGGCTATGACGCGTAGACGTTGTTCTTACTAGACTCATAAGCAGGGATACTATAATTGATGAAAAGTTATAGGTTCAGGATCCCACTTCTGACACCAAATGTGGCGGACTGTTCTTTTTCAGACTTATACTTTATCTCTACGGACCGAGCTCGACTCCCCTTCTTCCACTGGTTATAGGCTTTTATACCGTACAATCAGGCAATGTTCGTAAAACGTTTTCAATCAAACAAACACTACATCCTTACTTATCTCTAATTAACTTAACCTTACAGTCACCGTCTCTCTAGCCTTGACCCGTGACAATATATTTTCTCTTTTTCTCTTCTTGGAGTTCCTGTTTTATTGGACAAGTTCAAGGCTGACACTCTCCTTACAAAAGATTCTTCTAGAAAATCTCCAGCCGCTTCGTCAGATTATAAATAGGTGATTTATGGAAATCCGATTAACGACAAATCTGTTGTTTGAAACATTCGAAAAGTCTGTTGAAATTAGTATTAAGGGTGTTTTCAATTATTTTGATAATTAGGGTATAAAAGGTGTCGTTAAAGTGGATTAAATCCAGTCCCTAATTCGTTTCCAAAGTGAATGGAGGTGTCACAATTAATCTACATAGAAATTGTCTTACAAAATTCGTTAAAAATTGTACGAAACTCCACAAATATCCATAAATTCTTCTGAAATTCACAGCGTTTACGATAATATCCCTAAACTAGTTGCTAATAAATTTCTTAAAATTTTCTGGTTAAACTACTAAACATTCGTCTAAGAAAACAGTAAGAATTTGTCGAAGAAATTGGAGAAAATTTGGAAAAACCGCAAATGAATCACAAATTCAAAGGTACAGGACATTGAAATTCCCGGAATTCTTAGAACCGGAACACAACGGATCTCACATTAGGAAATCCTACAACATTCCTAAAAGCGAAAGTGGAGAGTCTCCGGAATCTTAAAGAATTAAAAGAAAATTAAGTAAAAATTCAGAAAAATTCGGGAAAATATCCGTCAGAAACATGAAAACGAAAATTCTGTCAATTTCGTTGATTCTAATGCTCGGAGTCCAAATTGTACAATCAACCCTTACTTCGACCCCCAATTCGGGTGACGTACCCTTGGAGGACCCTTTGGGTCGACCGGAAGTGGTAGTTCATGGTTTCTGGGAAGATTTTGGCGAATTCCATGAAGAAGTTCCTGTGGATTCTGTGTTAATCTCAGAAGATTCTGAATCCAAGTCCAAATCCAACGGTTCTGATGATTCTGCTGTCGATAATTCAGTGATTCAAATGAGCAATGTGACCTCGCCGTCCGATATGGTGGATGCATTCATGCGGAATGCGTTGCACCACATTCCCAACGCTTTGGTAAAACATTCTGAACCTTTTTTTTCTTTATTTTCCGATTATTTTAATTTTTTGTAATTTTTTTTTGTGGGAGCTCTAAATAAATTAGGCAAAAAATAACGAAATAAAAGAAATAGGACAAGGTTGCTTTTTTAATTAGACGCTACTGGATTTACCCCCAATCTTCGACAATATCACCTTGTATGGACTGAACGGAATTCACCGAACCGGAAACGCCGGACATTCGCCCACAAGTAGTGACGTCATCATTGGTCCCATGACGATTCCGCGAATGTGGTTAAGCGGACGTTGGATGCAATCCAGTTACCATGGATACTTGCGTGGCGAGTTTACTGGAGTTCACTTAAAACTGGTGTAAGAATTGATTGATTTTCCTTTCGAATTTTAATTTTCTGGAATTCCTTGAATTTTCTCTATTTTTTTCCCAAATTTTATTCTTGAGTTGCGGAAGTTTCTAACGTTCGCGAAAGTTAATTTTTTTCTAAATTAATTTTCTGCACTATATGAATCTTGGTGGATTTTTTTAATTTCTCCGGATTTCGAAATTTGGGGATTTTTTTTAACATTTTACGATTTTAAACATTTTCGATTCGATTTTTTAACATTTATTCGAATTTTTAAGAGTTTATTCGGGTTTGGCGGAAGAGTTTGATTAGCGAGAGTGAGAGTGTTTAAGGGGGGAGGTACGGTGGCAAAGAACACTTGAATGACGCAGCAGAATAGGTTTTTTATAGTAAAAAGAAATAAATGTCTCTTATAGCGTGCCAAGAAATCCTCCAAACTTTCACTGAAGTTGCCCTTTTGGCTTTTCCTTATAACATATGTAAATTTACATGTCCACATATCCTTTAGTCTGCTAAATGGAATGTGGAGTCGTGTCACTTGGCGATATCTTTAGCAAACGCGGATTTTTTTGGTAATTTTCTTATTAGGTTTTCTTTTTTGTTTAGATTTTAATTGGCGAGTACATAAGGGATTTTTATATTTTTACGTGGAGAATTTGCTAACGTCATTAAATAATTTCACACATACAGTACAATACATTATTATACTCGAAGCGAAGAGTGCAGAAAGCTCTTGACCATTCGAGTTGCTTGACCTTCTTGTCATCACCTTTTGTTTAACATGTGTGTTTGTTTTGGAAAGAGTTTTGTGCGCTCCATTGAGTCAATCAAGGGATACGCTGACGTCATAGTTTTGGAGTTTCTACTCGATTTAATTTGGATAGGAGGAATGGGAGATTAAATGCGAGTTAGTGAGCTCGAAAGAGAAATTCTAATTCAATATAATTATTGCATTAGGAATTATTTATTTAAATTGAAAGATATTTGTTGACGTCAGTATATGTTAGGCTGTATGCAACGTTATTTTTTAATGATTTTTTAAAAAGTTATTTCTATAATTTTAGACCTAACTGAATTTCGTGAATCGAATTATTTTGCGCAACATTTTTTGGGTAACGGATATGATGATGTCATCAATCGAGATCTGGTTGATCCAGATCAAAACCGAGTTCCTGCACACTTAAGTTTTTACGCAATCATCCTCTGATGTTTGTTTCCAGAGATACTTCGATTTCCAGCGCAATTCGATCAAAATGGAAAATCAAATTCTCTTTCATACGGTTTTTCTAGAACAGTTAACTCTAATACCTTTATCAAAAAGTTTCTAGCTAAATTCATGATTATATAGATAGATAGATAGATATTGTATAAAAGCTGATGTCAAAACTCGTTCGCAGTTCGCAAATCTCAAAGTTCAAAGTTCAAATCCTTTGTTAGGACCAGGAGGAATTTCGAAAATTTCCAGAATGTCTGAATTTCTAAGTACTCAGCAAAAGGAAATCTTGTTGCCCATCACGTCAAGCATTCAAGAAGCTCCTTTGGTGACGTCGAAATTGCAAAATCTAACTAGTTCATCTCCTGCCGGCCTAAATTTCCTCTTAGAAAGTCGCCAAAACGTTAGCCTTGTGCGGATCATTTATCACGGTGATCGTTGAAAGAAGGGAGAAGGGAGAGGAGTTGACGGTAAACCTACTAATTTCCGCTTAAGTCTTTCTTTTGCTTCTACATATGAAAGCGAGTTTTGAGAGATTTTGGGGGGATTTTGGGTGGATCTCGAAATTCCGTGACAAGACATTTCAATTTCGATTAGAGAGAGATTTTCTGGATGGTCACGCGAGGCCACTTTAAGCTTTTTTAAAACATATAAACAGAGGACATGAACATGGAGTAAACGAAAGTGGAGTTTCAGTTTGTTAAGGTAGCTAAGAATCTCGCTGGAGCGTTTACAACTCTTTATTACATATATCAACTCCTCGATAAATCGAGGCAGTCTTCTTTTTCTAAGAAATTCCCCAAAGTAGCCTTGGGATCAAAAACGAGTCTTTACAGCTCTCGAAACCTCTCAATTTTAAGGTTTAATCTTCACTCCAAAAACGCCTGAAAGCGAGGCCATAACTACAAAAACGTGTCACGCTTAAATGCCTATCAACGACTTCGTTATGTATTTATGGTTTTTTGATAAAAAAAAACTCCGTGGCATTTATGGCTCTCACTTTCGCTCTTAAGAGTCTTTCCCGCCCCTCGACATATCGCTTTGGAAAATTATATAAAATTAAAAAGGGTTTAAATAGCGTGCAATTGAACCCTACGCCTCGCGTGATTGCCGTGCATGGAGCTTGCGACCGCAGCGCCATCACGCCGCACTACGAGTCGGATCCGCCCGCCAACTTCTGGCTCAGACGCTCGATGGCAGTGGGACCGGTCTACCAGCTTAAAGTGCTCATCTTCCAAGCGCTGCAGAAGATCTTCCTGAAAGCGGCCAATACTCCCAGTATTTCCTAAAAATTCTCAAATTTTCGCAAATTAATTTGTGTTAATTTTGTTGAGCAGTTGAGGATCACGAAGATCAAGAGGACGATCTGGACATGTAGTGTAATAAATTACCGAGGTATCATAGCATGTTGAACTGGCCGGCAGTCGTAGCAACAATGGTTTTGCATTTGCTCTTTATTAATAAAAAAAATATATATGTGGGATAGGTTGTTAGACTGGAGTAGGAGGCCATAGCTGAGTGGCTATGGAATTGTTAATTTCCCAATACACTTGATCGCTGTTGTTAGGGACGGGTGGGAGGGGCTTTGGCTCATTGTTGGTGGTAGTGGACAAGGAGGTTGAGGAACAACGGCAGCGGTTGAAGTGTTGGCCTTGACGCTTGACTTGTTTCAGAGTCTTGGGTTTGTTGGGGTTCTCAGAGGTATTGTTGATGGTCACGGGAAGGCTGCAATAGTGGTTGGCGTTCGAGGTATTGTTGTCGTTCGTGTAAAGCTCAAGCAGCTCGTCGTGCATCCGTTGTTTCTTGAAGCGGAGCGAGCGAGTAAGAGCGTCTATCATGGTGAATTCGGGGTACACGACTTGAACCAGTTTTTCGAAGTCAAGGGCGGAGTTAGGGACGGAGGAAGGGGCGACGGATTCGGTGGTGGTGGAAGAGGGAACAGGAGGCGAGTCGATGTGCTTACGGTTGCGCCGGGAGCGGTTCTGGTTCATGAAACAATAAACCATCATGGCGATGATAGTTACTCCTAGAGCGGTGGCAAATCCCACACTGGAGATGGCATAGATGACGCAGTTTGAGTCCACGAGAGGGAGTGGGGTACTGATGAGCTCTAAAATGAATATTTTCAGAACCGTGCATTAGTTTTTGAATTTCAGTGGGAAAATTTTGTTACAAAAGTTAAGTTTGAACGCTAGATTCGAAACCGGTGTGTAAAAACTGACAAAGAAGAACTAAGGTTTGATCTTCTAAGGCTTTGATCTGCTTTCGAACGTTTTTGTCGCCCGAGGCGATGGCAATATTCGATAAATATGGATATCTTCTAAATGGCTCAAGCTAAACTTTTCAAATAAATTGCTTCCTGATCGTAAGGATCACTAGGATCGTAGAGGCTGTAAGGTCAGCTCTAGTTAAAGAAACCTAATTGCAGAAATTTATCAAAAATAATTACCATGTCCTGGCGACGTAACTCGGATAGCCATATCAGCTTCCCATCCGCGCCGTTTCTTAGGAGACGAGGTTCCGTTAGGGAAAACTAATTCCTCAATAAGAATCTCGTGAGTGCGACCACTTAAATCATCCGGTGTCGTGAAATCGGTGCTATTAGACAACGAACGTCTCTTTCTGCCGTATCCTTCGCCTCGATCATCCGTACACAAAGACTATTTATATTCAAGTATAGAAAATTAACCCAAATTGCAAGCACTTAAAATCAAAGATACAAAATTTAACCTAATTAAAGCTAATTTACCGGTGCGCAATCAATAGCCTCCACACAAGCCATTACTCTCGCCGATATTAGGATACTGTCGCCGTCTTGCATGTCTTGGAACATGAACACCCGGAAATTGAAGTGATGGAGCAAAAACGATCTCGCATCTCGTTGAGGATGCTGTGGTGCAATTGTCTGTAATTAAATTTAAATTAATTTCTTAATTACATGTAGGTTTAAGTGTAAATAAATTTTCACCTTAAAGGCTGAATTACGGCAACCGTCATTGAAAGCCAATATTGCTGAATCCTTGTCCTTTCCCCCCGCCAATCCTTTCCGCATCTTGCGAATAGTGACGTCAGTCAATTTCGAGTAGAACCAACCTGGAAATGAAATAAATTTAAAATTTCCCGCCCAAGAGCCAAAAACCGCCAGTGTTCAAATTGCCCGCCAGAGTTCAAACTTCCCGCCACCATTCAAATTACCCCGCCAAGATTCAAAAGTAAGCGTCGTTGTGAAATAGTGAACTTACCGTCATTTGAGCGGACAATGCTCCGTAATTGGACTTCTTCACCCAATTCTACTGCAGTACCAGCAGTAATCCGTTGCGAGAATAAGGCAGTACCAGGCAATTTGCGGAAAAGTCCAATTTCACACAAGAACTCTTGTTTCCCGCCCGTGAAAGTGAGAGGAGAACGCTGCTCCACCCTAGCCAACGCATTCAACCTTGATTAAGAATTCATTCGGTTAATTCAAAAGCTCATGCTATGTTACAGCGTTAATTAAACTCAAATATCTTAATTTTAAAAATCCAAATAAATCCTCCTTTCAGATTCATATTTTCTTATCTCTTCCAACGCCTTACATAAATGTCCTTGGACTTTTAAATCTTAATTAATCTAATTTCTAAAAATTATAATTAAATCTAATTGCTGTTAATTAATTTGAAAAATGGAATCTCTTTGCAGAATCAGTTTAAATATTTTTGTTAATTTAATTAATGAGGAGATTATTCTTTTAAAGCACGTTAAGAGAACTTACGCGGAAATATCCTTGAAATCCAAGTCTTTTTTCTCGGCAATGGTACGGTCTTGAGGTTTGCATCGGAGCAAGATAATTTCATCTTCAGGCAGTTTCAAACCCGGTAGCGTGGGAAAACGGAGCGTAAGGCACAACCAAGGCTATTATATATAAAAAAATTCTTGTATATTATTTTCTTCCATGCAAGATAAAAACGTAATGAGTATCATTCAACGCTAGACAGACTCTGTGAACCTTAAGGGCTAAAGATGCGTTTTAGATCAAGAGATTGACATACCTGAGCGTCTTGGGTGCAAGTCGTGACACCGCAAGCATCTAAATTGCCCACGTCTAACTTCCAGATCGTGGTACTCGATGAGGATGGTGATACCGACGAGGTGATTTGACAGACGCGGGAATTTTGAGGCTCGATGGCAGGGCGGTCTTCGAAAATCGGGGTCATGTTCACACCAGACGCGTTGGGGATGTGAATACTCGCACTGAATCGTTCTTTTGTCGCCATTTTCATACATCTGATATCTTTGTTTTACCAAAACCAAAAAACAAAATTAAAAACGGTCTTAACGGAAAATCAAATGTCATTAAAGACAATTTTCCTATGCTATTACTAGGAAAATAGACCTTAGTAGCATCAAACTGCCATTAGGGCGAGATTCATATACTTTAACACTAGAAATTGTTCTTAGTGACTATGGTTCTTGGTTATAAGAGTCCTTTAAGGGTGATATTTCTTTTTTTTTCTTTTTAAAAAACGAAAGAAAATTGGAAAAGTAGAAGGAGAATTTTATGAAGCCGAAAGGGTTAAGGAAAAGTCGTTAAACAGTGGTTAGTCGTCCTAAAAACTGGTAATGGTTATGTTTACCATTGACTTGCAACGACGTGGCAGGAGGTCCGATGTAATTTTGGGATGGTGCAGAGGCAGATGCTGAGCTTGATACGACCGGAGGCAGATAATCGCGTGGAGGTTGTACAGTGGCTGGTGCCCGGGCAGGAAAACGCTCGATTTGACCCGTGGCTTTGGGTTGTCTCTGCATGTCGTTGTTTTTTAGGGGAAAAGAGAAGACAATATGATTTATTGGCATGGGGCTATCTTTTTTCTCACTTCCTTTTAGATGAATACATTAACGCGTTACTTGTCAGCCGGAGTGTAAATTGCACACTATTTTAGGATTTTTTATTTACGTACTTTATTTACAAATTTGATTAAGTTCGTCGCCGTTTTCTCAAGATTCGTTTTAATAACTCGTATTTTAGTTTAACTTAATCGTCAACTAGTTTTCTATCACTGAATTCTTTTGTTCAGTGAATCATAATAAGTTGATTCGAATTGTACGGTCAAGTTTAAGTCAAATGGACGGTTTTAGCATTGAGAAGTTGTCGAATAGGTCGAAGTTTGAAGCGAGTTACTCGTCATCCAAATTGTTGTACTTTTGTCATTTTTTCCAAGTAAAGTCGAGTTCCGGGTTATTTTGTTGCAAAAAGCGTATAAGCATGTAAATTAAAGTCTTAACAGCGAGTTATTATGATATTGTCGTTAAATAAGACAATGCTTACTATTAAGAGCTGGATTTTTAGCGTTGCGAAATGAGGTAAATGAAGTTAACTACATCATTACGTCAGTAGTGCTCAAAAGCGAGTTATTTGTCATGCCACCGCAGTTGTTATTTCGTAACGCAGCTTCGCACGAAACTAACGGGAGTTTCGAAAAAGGGGGCGTGTGAACACCAAAAGCGAATATTTTAGTTAATTCATTTGCGTAACAGTCTATAATTGAGTTGATTTTAGGCTACCTAACGCAATTTAACCGAGTTTTTAAGCAAGTTACTTTTCGTTCACAACTTTTAGACTCCTTTACCAGGCATGTTAACGCAACTTACCATCCATGAGATGTATTACAATTTTTTGGATAAAACCCCAACTGAACGCTAAAACTCCGTGACTTCCTCATCTGTACTCAATTCCCAAGCTAGTTCATCATAATCCGTTTCAAAGCGTCCAAACCCTCCTTAAAACCCCTTTGAACCTTTGAAATTTTTCCAAATTCGTCATTCAGTTTTAATCGAGTGACTGCGAGTGAAGCGAGTGATCCAATCGATTTTCACACTATCCCCTTAAATCGTGTCCAAATCGTGTCACAAGATCATGTCCAAAAACTCTTCAAAACGCAAATTTTTCATAATTTTAGACGTTTAGTATCAAGTTACTCATCATCCATTCGCTTCAGTCCCAAATCTTGCCTCAAATGCTAAAAATTCATCACTTTCATGATCCAAGCCTCGATTTCCGAGCCAGGAATCATCCACTCGACTATTCCTTAAAATCACCACTAAATCACATCCGAAACTCTTCGAAACCAAAATTTCCATAATTTCAACAATTAATAGGCAAGTTACTCATGGCCAAAGCATCAAAGCGTCTCCAAACATGGCATACTCTTAATCAAACTCCGATGCCACAAAAATCCATGCGAGTTTAAGATGCACAAGCCAGTAAAACGTCAAATAAAATTCAATAAAAATAAGGAAAGAAAAAGCGAAAGGTATAGAGATTCTCCAGAAAGATGGAGCAAACGATAAGCCTTAGTAGTCCCATTGTTACCCGGTTAAGTACGTCTTCATTTACGGTCCTGTCTCCGAAACGAGCTTCGCCTCGTCCAGTCTCTGATTTCGTTGATGAAGTCGTTATCGGTTGCTCAAAAAAATCTTCATTTAGAGTCTCGTACTGGTTGTCTTCCAAGTCCAACAAATCGTCACGTTCGTTGCTCAGACCTTGACTCTGAGCACCACAGTACCCTAATCCATACACAATCAGCAAAATCACTTGCCAACACTTCATTTTCCCTACTTCACCCACACGATCCCGCAGTCTCAAACGATTCCTCACTTCAGTCGGTTTTCTAACCGTCTGAGAATCCTCTACAATGCTGAAAACTCTCCGAAATTCAAAATTTGGTAAACTCAGAGTTGGCACCCATCAGCTCCAGAGGGTTCAAACGCCGATTCTAAAGTGCACGACCAAGGATCTCAGGTCTTCTTATAAGCTTCTACTTGGCCTCACTGACCTACTGACCATATCAGAGAAACAGGGGGGAAAACGGAACAATACTTGCTATTCCGTTGGTTGCTCACTTGGGTATGAGTTGGCAGCAACGTTATGGAATCCCCGCCTTCCCGCTCCTTTTTCCCGCTCCGGAAGACCAGTTAGAGGGGGAGCTGGGTGTAAACCCAACTGTTACCGCTCTTTGGGGATGGCCGTTGACGTTCAAACTTAGGTCACTGGAGTCAACAGTCAACCACATACTTTAAACCTCCTCCTAAACTCACCCATACACAAAAAACTGAATATTAAGAAACAAGAAGAAGAAGAAGAGCCTAGAATTTCTTTCCCAGGATCTTTTGTTTTTATTTCAAGGGTAATTTCAGTGTGAAGCGTCTCAAACAAGGACAGCTTTTTTGTAAGTTTTAAGAAGGTTTAATGGGATTACGTGACCTTCTGCAAGTACTTGTTGATTCTGGGAAAGAGACGTTGTCGGATAATTTAAATAATTATCCACTCGTCTTGAATTTAATGAGATTTTCGTTTCCGTGAATTTCTGAAACATTTTGAGATTTCATGGAATACTTGAAGGTTTAATTCTAAGTTTTTAACATTTATTTTTTGATGTTTCGATTCTCTTTTGGATGATTTTGGGTGGTATTCGGAAGAAGGTTTTGATGGCAAATTGGGATGATTAATGTTATGGAAATTGCGCTACGTTTTGGTACTTAATGGGTGCCGTTCTGGTTATAAAATTTTTTTCTTGCGAAAGAACGCGATGGGTATTTTAGAAGAAAAAAGAAGAAGAGAAGAAAACAGTAATTAAGGGAAGCCTCCTTAAAGGTTTTTCTTATGAATTATGGACCTTTAATGAAGATGAATATTCATGAGAATCGTTTTGGTCGGATGGAGGGGGTGCAGCTTTAACATATTCCGAACCAGAATAGAAAAGGCGGCTTCTGGATATAGTTTCAAAGAGGAGGCAGGACCAAGCCATAATTGAATTTAAGATTGCAACAAGACACGCAATTATTAAAAACCTAAGACTTTATGGGTTCATTATTGTTTAATTTTATACTACAGTTTCCTGAATTTTATTTTCCATTATTATAATTTTCTAAGATGGAATTCACTTTGTAACACTTTGTAACGGAGAGTAAAAACAAAATTGGGTTTCGACAAGATTAGCTTAAAACTTACCATTACATAACTAATGATATGGAATCATTAAAAAAACTAACGAAATTATAGAAAAAACTTCTACACAAATTAAAAAAACTAAGGAAAATAAAGGTATAATTTGGCCAACTGCTGTGGGGAATTATGGGTAATTGCTTCATTAAAGTAATGGTTATTGAATTAAAGTATCAGTTACCGAATCTTTTAACATGAGTTGCGTGTGATAAAGTGTAGGAAAATAGTTTGAAAAAGCTGAAATCTAAACATACTCAATGCAAATTGCGATGTTTGATAATATCCAAAAAAATCTAGAATTTAAGGAAATATAATATTCAAAGAACCTTCCTTTGCCTTGAAAAATAGTATGTGAAAGATCTACTTACAGTAAAAGGATAAAAAATTGGGTTAGGAAAGTGTTTTATTTGAAATAGTTCGAAGAATGAACAGGAAATTAGAAGAAAATTGGAGAAATATCTTGGATGGGTAATAATCGCGAGAGCAGCTCGCTGTAGGTCAGCAAGTAAAAGGTTCTGCGCGTTCGAAATGGGATTGGTTGGGATAATCCTGTGAAGAATGTTGTGTGGCATGTGTGTTGGTGTGGCCGAATCCTCGAAAGATCTCAGTTTATGATCAACATAGTCCAGGCAAAGGCCCCCTTATATCCTTGAGTGCGTTTCTATGTGTGATGTGTATACACTGCATAGTATAGTATAGTACATATCTTCTGTTACTGTGCATCCTCGTGCAATACCTTTTTACCTGATGAAAATTGCTCGAACAACTCCCGTTAGATTCCTCGATCCCTCTTTGCGAGGTTTGAAGGTCTCCAAATCCTTCAAATGTCATACCGTTTTAAGTGGCACTTTTAAAAGTCCCAAAAACTTGTTAGCATTTTTTTCTTTTTCATTTGTTTCAGAATGTTTCAGAATCCGTAACCTTCCAACATCGCGAATACACAGTTTCTTACTCAACCTTAACACCTTAAACACATATCCGACACCAAAAGACAATTTTCTTTTTTTTTAAGAAATGAAATGAGTTAAAGGATTTTGTCGAAGTGTGATTGGGGAAAGTTCCAGTATGTACACATGGCGTTGTTCACATACCTGTCATTTTTAATCCTAAGAGGAATGTACGGCCTGGTTGTTAAAAGTTGTTGGAACTGTTAACTTAGTTTTGAGTCCTTCTTTACCCTGACCTCGTTTTTGTAAAAGTGGAGGAGGTACTTTCTTTGAATGTAAGGAATTTTTCGTGAATTAATTTATCAAAGAATTCTTAAACATTCTAATAAAATTCGCTCTAATTGCTCTTAGCTTTAATTTTAATTTGTATATTGTCAGTCAATTGTTCTGTTTCAGTTTTATATGAACTGTGAGTCTTTCGATTTCGTGTTTAGAATTAATTTGGAATTTTTCTAATACGGAATCACCCTATTTATTGAGTTGGATTAGTTTTAATTCATTGCATCAAGAAATTATATTTGGTTTCTTAACACGCATTGCAATTCTTTTGATATTCTATGGTTAACCAATTCGCTCTAAATGAGTTCACCCTAAAAGGCAAGTCGCTATATTAAAAAGACGCTCCTACTTTTAATTTCTTGATGATTTTTGAATTTTCTTTGAATTTCTTGTTAGGTGACTTATTAGAGTCTTCTCTGAGATTTTTCATTAAATTGAACTTCAATTGAACCGTGTAGTAAGCTTAATAGAGTCACTATAAGTATCCGGCACTTGTGAAATCCATTTGCCAATTGACTTCTCACCAAGTCTCGAAATATGGCAACTCTGTGACCCAAAGCAAAAAATCCCACGTAACGTAAAACAAAACTCCCAACTTCCCATATAAAACACTAAAGCCATCACAAGACCTGTTTGGCGGCATGATACACTCAAAAACCTCTATAATAACCCATAAAAACACTACGGGGCAAGGGACGGGGAGGAGCTTAAAGGGCAATAGCCATTCAAAACTCTCAATCAAAATTCAAAAATTTTGACTGAATTTTGCAGTCTGTACGAAATCCTGAGAACGATTGACTTAATTTCAATTTTCTCTCTATAGCCCTTCGCGAATTCTCGGCTGCAAACATTTGCTCATGCAAGTTATGACGTCACGGGCGTGCGATGGCGTGGCTTTGCGGCGCTTGTTACCGTGGTGCCTCGTTGCAACCCATAATTCCAACTGTATGCTTAGGAATGATCCTTATAGACAATCAAATTGTACAAGAGACAAATTTCCTAAGCTATAACAAGAGAAATAGACCTTTGTGACTTCTGAAAGATGATATGGGGTTTTTTCTTATCTCAGAGTTAGGGCCGATTTCCACCGAAGGTTAAGGCGCTTAGCCTATGCTTAAGACAATTCAAACAAAAATAATTCACCAAAAGGATAATTCATGATAATTCACCAAATAATTCAGTTTGATGAAGGAGGTGTAACCTCATCAGACTGAATTATTTGGTGAATTATCATGAATTATCCTTTTGGTGAATTATTTTTGTTTGAATTGTCTTAAGCATAGGCTAAGCGCCTTAACCTTCGGTGGAAATCGGCCCTTAGAACCTAGCCTTTGCCGTCAGAGCCTTATTAGGCTTAATTTTCTTTCATTAATAGCTTCATTACTACTCCTTGCATGATGAAACAATCGCTTCACTAGAAACTAGATTTTTCACTCTGTTTTTAGTAAAAAGAAAAAGCCACCTAACGTTAAAGTAGGTGGAGCAAAATAGTCTTTCAAAAAGAACCTCTAGCAAGTAGGAGGTGTTAAGATATACCCTTCATCGGTTCCTGTAATGAACAGTTTGACCAACTTTTGGAGACCTCTGGAGTAACTATCCCAGGTTTACGAGCGATTCTTGTGGCAGGTTGGATTACGTTAGAGCCATGAAATCAGAAAGGAACAACGGCCCCCAGCTGACATGTGCGCCTCGATTAACATTCACCACACATCCTCATCTCTGCTTCTCCATAAGATCGCCATAACTCCAGGAATCGTGACTCTATGGCGATGCATCTAAGCAGAAGCACGCTAAGCTCCTTACGTTCCTTATTAACCTCCCATTTCGCAATTTGAAACTTCAAACTTGTTAAACTCCCAAACCAAAAATCAGAAACCGAAAAGAAGAAGCACGTTGAGGCTTTACTATACTTATCAGTAACTGGCATCAATCGTGGTTTTTCGTACTTGACTGATTTAAGAAGGCAGGTTTGGGAGGAAGATAACCATCTGGCACATCTTCCAAGACCCCCTCAACCCCCCTTTGCAAGGTTGCATCCCATATCCCATTGACCTGAAACGCGTAAGTGATGACAAGCTTCATTCAAATTGACTTCCGAAATGTTCCAACACGATTTTCAATCTCCTAAATCCTTCTAAAACGGTCTAAAAGTCCCCTAAATTTGTCCAGATCCTTTACAATCCTCTAAATCCTTCTAAGATCGTTCTGAACTCTCTAAAACGCCCCAAAACTCTGAAAGTTGTTCTTATCTATAGTTTAATAACTTCATTTTACTTTTTTGGGGATTTTCTTGTCGTTTTGTAACGGGTTTAGAAGAAGATTTAGAGTTTTAGATACTTGATTTATAATGGTTGTTATGAAATCTTCGATTGTGGAGATTTCGGGATGTTTTTTCGGTTCTTTGGGATGGGTTGGAGGGTTCGGTGACGTGAGAGCCCTGGCACGAAGTTATATGCTGGTAGCTATTTAGAATGTGTCAATGGTTTGACCAAATTGGGCAAAAGGATGCGCTAAAACCTTATGGTTCGTTTAAAAGGTCACGGCAAGTGCCAAACCAGGAAGAATCTTAGCATCTAAGCATCTTAACATCATTTAGTGCTGTGGCGCGCGTTATAGAATGTACAAGTGGTAACTTGAGCTAAGAAGTCATAAGAAAACGAGTTGAAAGTGCTGGAATGCCTATTTTTGAATAGTGCTCAAGCTGACATTCTGAACAAGACTATTGTCCATTGCAAAGTGGCCTTATTTGAACAAACAAGAATTCTTGAACATCTTTAGTAAATATAAAGGATAAAAAAGGCTTCTTTTTGAAGAGTTTTCGAAGAGTTACAAAGCGTTTCCAAGTGGTAACAGGAAGAGAAAGAGTAACCACTGTATTAGCTGGTAGTCTCGTCAAGAGGCTCAGCGGAATGTCATGTAAAGCAAATATACGGTTGGCAGGAGGCAAATTAGTTGTCGGTTGTGTCATCCATAACTTTGCAACGTTCAACCTTACCCAAAAAGCCTTTGCATACGGCCCATAGTATCACATTGACTGCGTAGTATAAAGGCGTATATCCGTTACAATGTGTGGCCACCAATAGGTTGAATTGAGTGGCCCCAGAGGGATGAGGTTCGGGTTCTGGAAGATCTCAAGGGGCTAAGGCGGTACAGGTTGGTATAAGGAGTATACAAGGGTAAAAAGGTGATGAAGCTTGCATTCCTATTACGACGGTTATTCTCAGTTCTCGGAGTGTAAATGTCTCGCTTTATTTTTTATTGCTCCGACTGTTTTAAATTTAAATGAGTTTTGGAAATTTGAAGTTGCATTGTAAAAAAGGCTGAAGAAGATTCTAAGTTGGCTCCAAAAGTTGTAAAAGAAACTGGAGAAATGTCTTGGAGTTAGGAAGACTTGATTAGAATGTCTGGCAATTGACCTTTCGGTTTGAACTGTTGAAGTAGGTATGCATATTAAGATAGATATATTATTGTCCAGAATGGGACATGATATGAAAGGTGAGAAATGGAAGATAATGTGAGATCATAATCTGGGATCTTAAACGTTAAAGAAGAATCTTCAAGAAAGAACAGAAGATTCATTCTAAGGACTCCGAATTGTATTTTCGAACTGAAATATGAAACAGTGAATGTTCCAAGCAAAGAACTTGATGCCAAGAATTGAAAATAATCTAAATATTAGGAAATTACCGAAATAATTGGAAATAATTGAAATAGTTAGAAATTACCGAAATAATTGGAAAATATGGAAATATTTGGAATTGCTGAAATAATTGTAATTGGCTGAAGTGATGGCAATGGAATCAAAGAATGTATAAGAATATAAATGTCGAAGATGTTGGATTAATGAGAAAATTCTTTGTTTGGGGAAAAAGTCTTTTAGTTTGATTTTTTTTTAAGTTGGGGGAGGTGGGTTTTTTAGAATCGTCGCACTGCGCATGTAAATGTATTCATGGATTTATGTTCGACAGCCAAGAGGCGGTGATCTTTATCCAACATCTGACAACTTTGGAGCCGAAAACCGCAAAAAAACGTAAACTGAAAGCGACAGAAAAAGGAAAAAAATATTTCGAAACTGTACAAACTCGTTTTTGATTATATTGGTTGAGTGTTGGGGTGAGTTGTGAATTTTCTTTAGCTAAATATGTTTCTTTGCAACTGCAGTTGTTAAATGTATTAGACATTCTCTCATCTGGTCCTCTATAGTATTGGTTTTAAAATTTTTCTTAGATTTTATTTAGAATTTCGTTTGAAGAATTTTAGAATTGTTACCTTTTTGCAATCAAAGTGTGTTTTAGAAGTTGGGAAGTTGATTTAGATATTTAATATTGATGTTCGACTTTTTGTAAAATAATAAGGGTAGGATTTTTAGTGGGCTAGGGGGTTAGGGGGGTTGGATTTATTGTAACTCGTAAAAATAACGTAGGGCAAAAGGGGAAGAGGTTATGCTTGTTTAGCAATTCCAATGAGAACCTGCCAACTACCGATACTTTACACACTTTGCCTGTGATCTTTTATGAATTGGCGACACGGGAGGTAACAGCGGGGACTAACAGGGACTTTTGTAAAGGTAGAGGGAGAGAATAAAGCGCAGAGGAACCTATTTTCATGGCCTCCCCGACCCTAAAAGGTGCGATGTGTCCGCTGTTTATTCATAATGTTTTTTGGCATCGTTCTTGCGATCTTTCTTAAAAAAAAAATAGATAAATTCCTATCGATCTTGTTGGAATCTAGCGAGGAAATCTTGTTTATTTTTATTTTTAGAGTATTTTTTTATAAGGATTTTAGAGTTAGTGTTAAGGTGTTCAAGAAAAACTGAAATTCCTACATTTTTTTTTTACTTTCATAGATTGGGCAATGTTGACTGCTGGGGATGGTTGTGACGAAAGGGGGGATTATTCCAACTAACGGGACTTCAAAGACAGGTGGAGTAAAAAGACATTTTATGATCGTGCCTTTTTTGGGGGGTTTTTGAGTTTAGGAAATCTCCAATTCGGAATTGGTAAACTTTTGCCTTTTTTGATATTTGTTTGCATTTTAGGAGTTTTTCAAGTTTTGGGAGTTTTTTATATTGGGTTATATGCTTGAGCAACTAGCTCACGTGAGCCTGATTGATGGGCTTAGGACAATACCGCTTGAAATTGACATTGCTGATATGCGTCATAGTCATAGCTCATGACCTACGAGCTATGACGAGTTTCAGCTATGTCAAGGGGTATGTCATACAAGGGGGTCGGTCAACCTTTGATTCTTTTGTCCGTGCGGCATGCGTTCGGGAACGAAGTGTGTTCTATAGTTTTAATTATCGCAAAGTCATTTTCGCAATGTCGTTTTCGCGAAGTCATTTTCAAAATTTCGCGCAGTCATATGCTTGCCCTTACTAAAAGCAATCATAAATCAATGATGAATGGACTTATATTTGGGAACGTGTTTTTTAAGTTTGAGTTAAATCCAGTCAAACTTTTAGAGCAAAGGACTTCTTAAATAAAATGACTTGAGCCTTAATTTTTCAGGTATTTATTTTTATTACCAAATGCCATCTGTTAACAAGAAAGCAAACTGAACGGAGCGTCCAGCAGATAATCCGTCTAACCTATTTTTGAAGCCAAGGTCAAGTTTAGACCGTGTAATACACCTAATAGGAGTTTCTAATAGGGCTGAAAGTCGAACCGAGTAGAGTCGATTTTGACTCTTTCACCTTGCATTCCAGGATTGTCTCATAAACAGGTGTCGAAGCCTTTGAAAGTTGGTTTTTAAGCCGACCCAAACCGGTCATTGTCAAACCGAAGCCGGAGTTGTCGATTCGATGTCGACTCGACTCGACTCGACAACGACGACTTCGACTCGACTCGGTTTAACAACAATCGTCTTCGACTC
>JAGJRP010001182.1:0-19792 GCA_022832235.1 Lepidurus couesii
ATCGCGACTAACCCTACAGTGGAATTTCTGTACACCTGCTTAGCATTCTTCGTTGGATTTGTATACTACGTGGTATTCGTTTATTACTGCAAAACTTTGCCGCTGCTAGGTGGGAGTTGCATTACTTCAAGTTAATAAGTTCGTTCATTTCATTAACTTTACTTCTATGATAGATTCGATAGGAACCCTACTGGAAAAAGGTGCTCAACGTGGGACCTCCAAAAAAGGTTCATGATTCATTGTAGCTCGTAAATCAACTCTAATTCAGCTTAAATGAAACGGGCCCTTACATTATAGCAACAATCATGTTGCACAGGTATACCTTTGCGTAACGCATTGTACTTGATCTATATTAACACTGTAATCCTCCAGAATTTGCCGTATATGGTTCAACTTGATATATACACTATAGTCTACGTGAAAAACGTTTATATTTCCTTTTACAAAGTGAAGAAGTAGAAAAGACTCTTATGAATCCATTTTCTTTTGCTATGTTCTAAGGTTCTAAAAGTGCAATACATATCTTGGTTACCACTCGCTTGGAAGGGATATTCCGATTTGAACTCGGTTAACGATAGGCGAGATTACTCGAAGATCGAGTTTGGTATGAATTGAGGTGGCGTATTAAACAAACAAAAATTCGCCCCCACCATACAAATTTGGTCTGAACTTGACTAAGTTAGTTTGGGGTAGCGGGTTGTAATGGACAACTACTGTTGTCTACTATACTGTCCTAATGACCCGCAACGGCGTGTCTGGAAACAGTGCTGCGAATGGCCGTTCGCATAGCCCTAATACTGTTTCGAAGTGCTGTTCCCAGACGCACAGTTGCGTGCCATTAGACGGTACGGTTTGTAGGGTCGTTTTTTTTTAAACGTACTGTACAATTCAAACCAACCGGCAAAGTACGACTTTTAGACGTGGCTTCACGATAAGACTACAATAAAAGAAATGGAACAGAACAAGCAAAAGTGCAAGGAAAAACCCCTATATACGTCCATGTCTTGATCTGTTGGAGTTCCTTGTCAACAAGATAAGGATAATGCTCGTCCCCTCGTATATCTAGTTTTGAAATTATCCTAGCACATTCAAGGTACAAGTTTATCGTTGCATTGCATCTCAGTTTGAAACCAAGCTTGAAAGCATCCCAAGTTTAAATTATTTTTAAAAATAGTATTAACAATAACCAAACATAATGTCTCGTGAAGAGCTTCCTTTTCCTATCAAAGTTGTTCCTTTAGATCCTGAAAGGGATGCCGTCATTCGGAAAGCCTATCCGCAGATTAAAGATGGATTTCTGCAAGGTGAACCTGGCGGACATGTCATGTTCCCGAAAATGTGGGATGTCGCCCCTAAAATGTTCAATTTCCAAGTCAAGCCTGAAGACGTGTGGCTGTGTGGCTTCCTGAAAAGCGGTAAGTTAAATTTCAATCCATTTTCGTCTTTCTCAAAACAGTTTCCCTCTTACAACTATCTTTAGGAACCAATTGGCTCCAAGAAATCATGTGGCTCGTGAACCATGACTGCGATTTCGAGCTTGGAAAACAGAAGACGCTGCTGCTCCGAGTGCCAACACTTGAGTATACATCAACCTTTTAATAATCATTTTAAAAAATCAAATTATAACCTAATTAAGTACTTAAAACTAATATATTAAATCATCCAACCTAATGTTTCGTTTCGTTCTTCATGAAATTACAGACTCAGCTATGCCCCTTACCTGGAAGCAGCCATTGATAAGAAAACGGGAAGGCCGCTACCGAATTTAGTGGTGCCAATTGAAGACCTCAACACGATGACGTCACCACGTCACTTTAAAACCCATTTACCGTTCCATTTATTGCCTCCGAATTTACTGGACACTTGCAAAGTGGTTTACGTGGCGCGGAACCCGAAAGACGTCATCGTATCTTACTATCATTACCATAAGCTAGTGAAAGCGTACACGTTCGAAGGCAGTTTGGAGGAATTCGCGGATCTGTTCATGAAGAACGCGTTATCGCGCGCCCCCTACTTTGGGAATGTCCTCGAAGCTTGGAACCAGCGACATCATCCCAATTTGCACTTCGTGTTCTATGAAGATCTCAAGAAGGTAAAAATTTAGTGCATTTTTGGGAATGGTTTAAAACTTTTGCTGTTTTCCTTAGGATTTGCGGGGAGAAATAGAAAAAGTAGCGAATTTCCTGGGCCGCAAAGTGAGCGATCAGCAAATGGAGGCCCTTTTAAAGCACTCTACTTTCGAAAGTTGCAAAAAGCATATCAATACTGAAGAGCTCCTAAAAGACACGGGAATTACCAACGCAGGCGTCGAATTCTTCCGGAAAGGTATTGACGTAAACAAATGTTTATCGGTTCGCAATTCCGACTTTAGACAAACTTGGAAATTTGGTATTATATTCTTGATAGCGATAAATACAATTAGAATTATATTTAGATTATAATATCAATGATATTAACTTACCTGACTTACCTAAACTAATAAGAAATATTTCTATGGGTATTTGTAAGTAATTATAAAAGAAGGAATGTATTTAAAATTTGTAATAAATGTGGGGTTTTTTGTCTGATGAGTTAATAGGAAAAGCTGGTGACTGGAAAAATCACTTTTCGCCAGAAATGAATGCTCGTGTGGACGAATGGATCAAACAAAATCTTGAAAACACGGATTTGACCTTCCAGATGGAACTCGAGAACCAGGATTAAACGTTGTACCGTATAATAGTATTAAATTGGGTAAAGGCATACAAATCCTAACAATGACAATAATATAAACTCCACAAATGTATATTTACTCGGCCAATTGTTAAAGGTAATTTTAATGATAACGCCCAAAATGATAAATACACGAAATCCTAATTTTAATTGCACCTAAATAGCCTACTAAAAGAAATTGTTTTCGAACCATTAAAATTTCAGACGGATTTGAAATTACCCAAGATAATTTAATCATGAGATAAACAGACCTTGAGAAGCTATTTATCATCGGCAATATATCAGCAAGGAAAAAACCTACGATGATAAATGAGTTTAACTTGTAATCTTGAAGAGAGTAGTTTTCAAATCCTCTTATGAAATAAGGATGGACAACAATAGAACTGTACAATACAATGTACAACACCGTAGAAACAAGATAACAAAGATAACAAGAAAAGGGCGTAGAACTGTTTATTTATACCTAAGAACTTCGTACTCGCCAGTAACTTCTCAAGTTCAATAACCTAAAGTACTCAAAATTTACTCCAGTTTTGAATTTACATTGCAGTGCAGAATTGTCATTAACCAATATTTGATGGTATAGATGCTATAGGGCGTATGCCAAATTAAGGTTCGTATTTTCGCGCCACCAGCGGAGCTGTCGTTTATCTACCGTGCATGTTTACTAAAAGCAGCAACTCACGCATAAAAGCGTGTTCTGTGGGAGGTATCTTAAAAGCAGCAAGCCGCATAAGCGGGTTCAGCCAAGTTGTAGGTGTCTAAAATTAACCTAACTTAACTTAACTGTTGGGAGTAGCCACTATGGCGTTGGATGTAAGGGGTTGACCAAGAGGTGGGCGATAAAGGGCCGCCATCTTGGTTGTTTGGAAGTCGGACCATGCGGTCAGACTAGGGTTAAACGAGTGAGAATTACTTTGTGTTTATGGCAATACAGGCAGGGCCCTCTTAACCATATGGGCCAACTGGGCCCGGCCCAGGGGCTGGCAGGGGCCCCCGAGGTTAGGGGCCCCATCCTAACCTGTTTAGGGGCCCATCCCAACCTGTTTAGCAGGGACGTAGCCAGGTATTTTCAAAAGGTACCCAAACCCCGTTTCTGGGCCTACCCCCCCCCCCTTTTTTTTTTTAGTGCAGCGTTTTCTTCTCACTGTTTTTCCGACTGCAGCCCCCTCTCAATAACAGCAGTTTCCGAACTGCACTTTTAGAAGTCGTCGAGCTTCTAAAAGTGAACCTTCGAATCTGCAGTTTTAGAAGCCGTCTTATANCTGTTTAGGAACCCATTTTGGAACTTGGCCCAGGGGCCCACGGGGGTGTTAAGACGGCCCTGAATACAGGTTATCACAATCATAACATTAACCTAACTTAACTTAACCTAACTTAACCTAACATAACCTAACCTTATATAGTGTGCTGCGGTTTGCAATACCCCGCCTGAAGACAAATAAGGATCGCTTAGGCTTCTCCCCAAACATGGCTGAACCCGCTTTTATGCGAGAGTTGCTGCTTTTAGTAAACAAGAAAGGGTCCGGCTAGCCAACGCTACAAATAGGTCTGGCTATCAAATAATCCCAACACTGTTAGCCCCAAACAAATGGTATGATATTGTGGAGAACGATCATTTTAAACTTAATTCCGATAACTAAGCAAGACCACATTTCGCTGACTACATTTCGACCATATTTCGCCGACTTATAATTCTCAGCTCATATCCAGGATGCCGAGCGTCAGATCACCGGCTAATTTCCTTCTAACGCATCCGGTCCATCTGGTTTTGCCCGATCATTCCCTTTGTTTATAATTTAACCTAGTCAGCAAATACCATATCAAACTTGTATAAAAACGCTCGCCCACTCCTGCTCGCTCGCCTTTTGCCACCGACCGCCTTTTGCCAGTTAACCGCCGATCTTGCCGCCGATCTCTCCTTTTGTCAGTTAACCTACGTTCGTTACGCTCGTACTCAGGGGCGTCGCGAGGGGGGGGGTTGGGGGGTGCACCCCCGCCCATAGTTGACGATTTTACCGACTGTATCATACAGTCGGTAAAATCGTCAACTACAGTCGGTAAAACTAAGATCTCCACCCCCCCATGGAAACCCCCTCGCGACGCCCCTGCTCGTACTAGTTCTTGTATTGTATACCGTTCCATTATTTTTAAAACTCGGGATTTTACCGTTGAGCCAAAAAGAACCCACAGCCTTCCGCCCAACCGCTCAAAACAATTTAATCGCCCAAAACAGTTCTTTACAATATCTGTAACAGTTTCAAAGAGGCTTTGCTGCCTTATTTGTTGCAATAAATAATAATAATAATATTAGAGAGCTTATCAGTACCATCTAGTGGGAAAAGACTTACAAAGCGCCAGCTAAGTTCAACGATACGTACTAGATGACGTAAGAATTTGCTGTGGTTATGATTGAGCCAAAAGAATTCGAACAATGTCTTCTTTTTCTTGAGATTGAACCCAGAATTTCATCTTATCCGATTAATCCGCCTTAATGGTAAAGTTATCATGAAATACAGAATTGATCCAGACATGCTACTGAGTTACAGAGCACATATGCTACAGATTAAATTTTTAAAAAAGCACATCAAGATCGTCTGTAAGAGTTTCGGTTGTCCCAACAATAAACTTGCTACTGAGCCATGGTATTTTATCATTTATTTATAATAAATTTTCTCTAAAAACTAGTCGAAATTAATATAGAAATATTCACCTGAAACTTTAATGTAAATATATACTATAGCTTAAATAAGCAATTTTATTGTTACCGCGTTGCTAATTTATATATATTCAACAAGGCCACTTACTACGATACTGTTTCCGACTAATCAGTTATTGAAAGTAAAAACACAAAAGATTAGAAACGAAAATGGAAGGTATTTTACTGGAGTAAATATCTGTATCTTTCTAAGAGAAAAAAGGAAAACAAGTAAGCCCTATCCGCGAAAGCTGCGATAACAAATCACTTTGCAAACCAAGACGGGTAAGGATCAACGACGAGTTTCGAGTTAGCAATCAGCCTAGTCACAAACTCGGCGCGGTCACCGGTGGGCAAATTAGGGAAGAATGCGAATCCACTGGCGAGCTCCACGTCACGGACAGTTGCCACGTGGTACTTCAAGAAATCTTCGGCAGCAATGCACCGGTTACTCTCTGACAGATGCGTTGGCAGGATGAAAGCTTGTGCGTCTAATTGTGATAGAGGGCAGTTTGTTATATTCTTCATCGCGACTTTGCACTGTGTGACGACATAGCCCAGCTTCTTAGGCACATTTCTCCTAAAAAAATATATTAATATATGATTTATAGGAAATTCTTATGATTTATAACCCAATATAATTAATTTACTCGCAAGTGAAAGGATCAGGAGTAATAGCAACTCCACCCAGTACGTTCACCGGTCGTTCGGGCGTCGCAATGGCTCCGATCTTGGTATAAAGCAATTGGAGTACGTCGAGTAGGTACTGGTCTCGTGGCAGTACCATGGCGTTGTTAATTAACCAAGCTTCGTCTCCTTGGGCGAATTCTTTTTGAAATACATGTTAAAAAGGGAGGTCATGAAAATAAGCTTAACATTTTGTGCTTAAGTTGTAAAAAGAAAAATTTTAAAAGTATAAAAATTTTCGTTACCAAGAGGGAAAGTGGGATACAGTTTGTATTGGTTCAAGTCGACACCTGGAGCCCAATCCTCGCAAAGGCTTTTGCCGTTATCCAAACTAAGGAGCTGAAAATTTGGGAACCAGAAATCGTCCGGAAAATCTCGTAAAATACCCTGTGATCCAAATCCGCCGATTGTGAACGAAGAGAGCATTACACCGCCATTCACCCTGTTTATAACTGAAAAGTAAAACAAAAATAAATAAAAGAAAGTGAAGTCGAGATCATCACTTTCTTAGCCCAAAAAGTATATTTTTTTAAAAATATATATATTTTTTACTAGAGGAGTATAGAGGAGTATAAAGTAGGGTCAGCTGACGGCTACAGGCTGCGTCTTTGACCACTGGACGTCCCCATGGTTCGTGGAAGTTTGGATCACCAAGTGGTAAGGCTTGAAACTCGTACTTTTGCAAGAGCTACGGAAATAGATTCATTTTTAATTAAGGAAAATGCTGTAAATATTGTAAATAAACTTTACTCGGTAAGCTCTGCGTTGATCAGGGCTTCTGCAGAATTTGTAACTGCGCAAATAGACTTCCCAATCAACTGGAGGGCTAGCGTCACGGGGTATCACGGTGATTTTGGAAGTTTTGGCAGCGAGAGGGATAAGCGGGGCCGGGTCCTCGACCAGGTAGTTTAAAGCGCCATAGGTACCATTGCTGGGGGCGGGAGGGATCTTGAGCACCTCACACATCAGGTTGTATAACTGAACGTTCTCGAAGGGAGCAGCGACTATGTTGCGCTTGAAACTAGGTCCTACAGCTGAGAACGTCGCCTATAAAAGTTCCCGGTTACAAAGAAGGGCTTATCGTTACAAGGTTATTCGGTGACAAATTGTACTTTCAGATTCAAAACAAGCGTAGAAGCAGCTTTGCCAGCAATTAGCATCAGCTGTCCATTTCTTTCTTTACTTCCTTAAGGCTCTCCCCGACAGGCACGTTTTTTTTCCGGACGGATATTTTCCTTACGTTTTTTTTCGTCCGGATTCCGTCAGAGATGTTCACACAGGGCAAGTTCTAAGTTTTCCGGAACTCCGCCCAAAGCTACAAGGAACAGAGACATTTCAACCAAGCGCGCCTGTACTTGTTTACTAAAAGTGGGAGGGAACACCGCGACAAATGATGATTGGCTGCTTGCTTTCGGTTCTCCGGAAAACTTGCGTTTGGGGCCTAAGTTTTCCGGACTCCGAAATCCGGAGTCCTTGATTGCTTAGGGGCATGGTTTTCCGGAAAACGAAAAAAACGTGTCTGTCGGGGAGAGCCTTTTCACAAGGCTATCTTTGGCAAAACAATAACAAACATCAACGCCATCTATGACTGTTGCGGATTAATAAGCTAAAGGATTCCTTACACAAGGCTATCTTTGGCAAAACCAACACGTTCTCCGGATTTAGTTACATACGTACGTAATGTATCCCCGAGTCGAAAATGACACTAGTGTGTCACTGGCCAACAATGAATTTTTCTTTTTTCAGCTAGTGGAGTGAAAGAAAGAGCAAGTTTTACCGACTCTCATCATCGAAAGTTGATGAGAATCGTTAACCTAATCTAACCTATAACCTAACCTAAGCTAACCTAACCTAATCAAACTAACCTAACCTAACCTAATCAAACTAACCTAACCTAACCTAAACTAATGCATTTCCAATCCAACTACCACTTTTGAACTCGAATGACACCTGTTTGTCATTCGTTTTCCGAGAACGTTTTGAAATAATAATACACAACAGTGTCATTTTTATCTCGGAGTTTCGAAACTGGAGAACATGTTGGGCAAAACAATAACAAACATCAACGCCATCTATGACTGTTGTGCATTAATAAGCTAAAGGATACGGTAGCTTGAACTGGAATATTAAATTAGCATCCATAATTTAATAGGTGTCTTTTTGCTTGTTAACAGTGGTATTTCTTGCTCCTGACCTGCCTAAAGTCGGCAATTAGCTTTGTTTTTTACTTTCTTACGCAAGGCTTTTGCAAAACAATAACAAACATCAAAGCCATCTGTGAGCGTTTCGCGCCAATAAGATAAGGAATACGGGAGCCTTAAAGGTTACTTACCTGCATCTCGGGGTATAGATTATCCCAGCCGTGTTGGCCAGGGTGACTATAAATTTCCCCTGAGAGGACGAACCGGTACCCTAAATCGATCTCAGCGAGGAAGGGCGCGATTCGATTGCTACGAGAGTGGTGCATACGTTCCGGCAAGAGATCTTTCGGCATGAACCGCATTTGGGAAACCTGGCAGCCTAAGATGTCTAACGCAGCTTCATCTCCGACTCCTTGTTGCAAGAAAGTTGCAAAAAATGGTGTCAATAATTGCTTATAGAAGCTTCATAAAGATGAAAAAAAGTGTTCCTTCCTGTGTACCTTCCTGGATACACAGGAATAACGTTGTGTACCTTCCTGGATAGGAGTGATGTACCCGATGGGACCGTACGTAGCATAGTACTTGTCGCCGAAGTTAGGAAAATAATCCTGGGCTTTAATGAGCTTCTCACCGACTTCGATGGTAACCATTCCATGGTCCGCCACTACCATGAGGTTAACACAGCCTAGGACGCTCGTGGCGCCATCTATGAGCGTGCCCAATAGTTTATCCACCCGACTGACCTGGGTCCAGACCTTTTGAAACAGAGTCAACAATTAGCGTTTGAAAGTTGAAAGCCTTTAAATTTTTATTATAAAAGCGATTTGTTTTGTCACCTGAGGGGTTGCTGCACCAGTTTCGTGGGAAGTGCCGTCCGGTTCCTCGAAATACGCGGCGATCAGCTGGGGTCGCTGGTCAACCGGCATCTGAAGCCAACGAATGATCTGCTGCATGCGATCTTCCATTGTCAAGCTCGGGGCAAATTTGAGGTTATAAGTGGCGTTAAAAGCTCCAATTGGAGCACCCGAGCCGGGCCAGAAGATCGTCGCGCTCTTCTTACCCTGCATGGTTCAAAATGGTCTGTTGTTACTGACGGAGCTTTGGTTTTTACGAAATTTTATTAAGAACAGGCAAATTACAGCGCGAACGACCGTGTTCCATATCGGCTCCCCGTACCAAGGCCAGCCTTCGTTCGCATTCCTTCTGAGGCTAAAGGGCCGCTTCAGGATTGGGTCGAAGAAGTTGTTGTTGACGACACCGTGAGACTCCGGGTACAGGCCCTAAGTAAATATACAGTAAAAGCAGAAGTTAACTTGACTTAGGGGTGACAGTAAGAAAGAAAAGCAGAAATTTTACATACCGTGGCCATGGCATAGTGATTGGGGAAGGTTTTGGTAGGGAAGGAGGGTTGCATGAAGGGCGCACGAGCCCCGCAGTTTCGGATTTGCCGCAGGCGCGGTAACAATTCAGGGTGCTTTTCTATGTAATCGGCGCGGAAGCCGTCAAAAGAGAGCACCACTAGCGGTGGCGTAGACGAACGACCCCAATAGGTGGCGCAAGCCGCCGGTGTATTTTTCAGGAAAGTGCACTCATCACTGACAACAAAAACTACCTATTAAAAACGTTTTGAACCAATTAGCAAAATAGGATTTTTTTTTTTACCTTCAGAAATAACGGTAGGTACCTCCAATGAATTAAATACATGCTAAAGGATAAGCTAAATAGTTAACCCACCACATGTAACTGACTTGAATTGAATGCGTCTTGCGAAGAGAAGTCTTGACGCTTTTATAAACCATCGGGAACAATAGCAAGAAAAATAATAATATGACTCCTTAATGGACTATTGTGCTAGGGAAACTCGTCTTAATTACATGAATTCAGAAAAACAATGGGAGTGTAACACGTGCTATGTAACTCTAACTTCGAAACATCTTTCGCAGTATTTCGTTTTGGAATGGCGACATTTGAAAAGTCAGATTTATCGTATGTACTTAGATTTCCTAATTCACTTATCATGAAAGGAATACGGCATTAATATTTCTAACGCAGATGGCTTCACGAGATCGAATTATGTTGCAGTTCGTAGATACAGTGCTTTGGGTGCCACCAGCTAAGATAGATAGTATATATGATCTAAGCCACCAGGGGAGAGGGTGGGTGGGTTCAGCAAAAGATGACGCTACATGACGGGGTTGGTAAGAAAATGACGTCATCCAGTTACTCTAAATTTAACTTGTGATTCTTTGCAAACCATGCTTGCGTGAATACAAAAGCAAAATATTTCCTCAAAAAAGGGCTTTTTTAACCTATGAGAGGGGTCAACCATGTGAAGGCCTGAAGGCGCCATTTTAGAAGGTGGGGTGACAAGAAACATTACGGTTGATGACCGAGGGGGGGCTTGGGTCAAAAAATCGCGAATTTTGGGTGGCGCCATTTGAATACGGCCCCTTACGTTAGAATAGGTGAGAAAGGTTTTTTTTTTTAATAAAGTGCTGTTGTGAGAAAGATAACTCCCGACCACCAGACCAAATCCGATTCGCAGTTTTCATTCGCTATTCTGGTTCACCCCTATAAATCTTCAAAATCTCAACCTTCCTGTTCAAACGGTCCGACTGGAAGTCCCCACGAGTTTTTGTTTAAAATTATGATATTCGACTTAGGGTGCGTTTTATTGTGAACGGAACTGAAGAACTGCGTTGACCAGTTAGCTCAACTGGCATTTTCGCGTGGACGGGGTTCAGCTGAACGAACGTTTTAGCGTGAACAGCTCAACTAGATGGCTTGGCGCGCANGCATCGAAAGACTAAACGAGAGCAAATATTGCTAGAAAATGTGTATAATTTAACAATCTGGATACAGGATCTCTAACAAAAATGGGGAATAGTAGTGGTGACGGGACTAGTAGATAACTATGCCCGCCCACTCCAAACAACATTTGTAAAGTCCAAAGATAACCCAAAGAATCAGAAAAAAAAGAAGGAAACCTAAGAACCAGAGGAAAAATCCGAAGAAACTAGCAATTGGAAAGCGGCAGTCGACAATGCACCCGTTAGATGGCGCGGATCGACTTTAAACGTCAAGAAGAAGAAAAGATGAGCATTTATACGAGAGAAGTGAAAGGGAATACTAAAAGGTCATACGTTAACAATGAGGTCGAATAAAGGGGTAAGAAAAGATTCACCACAGCAAAACCTGGGGTGCGTTTTATTCTGAACGGAACTGAAGAACTGCGTTGACCAGTTAGCTCAACTGGCATTTTCGCGTGGACGGGGTTCAGCTGAACGAACGTTTTAGCGTGAACAGCTCAACTAGATGGCTTGGCGCGCAGTTCGAAAACCGCTTTCCGTTCTACTGTGCTCAAGGTGCATTGTAGAGCTCAACTCAGCCAGTTTAACGGCGACCTGCTGAACGTACGTTTTATTGTCAACGAAAGCCGTTCAACGGAAGAACTGGTGAACGGATCAGTTCACAATAAAATGCACCCCTGTTTTTACTAATCCTGTAAACTCACCGCAACTGCCCTCTAGTGACAATTCCCCACACGAAAATTAACCACAATATGATCATTTAATACTGACAGTGGGAAACCCACCTTAAGGTAATTGGGAGGAGGGGGGGGGGAGCAAGGTTACTGGAACCAAGGTTCTATCATCGGGCAGGGCTAGCATAGGGAATACTTTGCCCAATGACGTCACGTCTTTCCTGAAAGCGCGCGGATTTTGAGACACGGAAGCAACTACGTTCTGCTGCTATATTCTTAATACAGTATATGAAATGTTTATATAATTACTTTTTAGGAGTTCGACATCGTCCTGTATATATCGTTCTTTTTTTTTCGTAGAACGATCGAGACAACAGCTGTTGGAATGCTAGACCATGGAGTATTTGTTTCTTCTTCAGTTACTTGATGCCACAAAATAGCTCCTTATTCTTCACATACTTATGGCGAACTTCAGTGGTGAAAGTTTTGTTCTTGCTATAAGAAAAAAAATCTTTCATGCTTGCAATACTGTTTCACAGTAATCTGTAACCGGAGGAATAAACTAGTTAATAAAAAGCCGGTGCTCTTTCTTGCGTGTTTCCAGTGCTTACCGCTGTCGAGTTTATCAGCATTTTTACATTGTATATTATTCAGCTTGTGTTTTTCCATTAAAATGTATATAGAGGAGTGTAATGTAGAGGAGTTATAAGCAGAATGTAGAGTTAATGTAGAATGTATGTAGAGGAGTTAAAAGCAGTGTCTTTGCCGTTAGATATCGATATGCTACGAAACAAAACCATACCTAACGTATTGTAGCGTATCTTATGATTAACGCTAACGGATTTCACAAAAGGGGAGGGAAACTGGCTTTTGGAGAACGTGAACACAGGTTTAATTTAATTTAGACAGGGTGCTTTATTCAAAATGGGGATCCAGCTCTGGGGCTTCTACAACAATCCAAAAACGGCAACTCCGTCTTTCAAACTTGCGCGCCTCTCCTCTCGTTCTCATATGGCGTTTTTCATTGGGAACCTTNACATATTGGGAATGCTGCAGACGACGATGCGATGACGATTCGCCTGTCGTCTATAACAACATAAAGAAGAAGAAGAAAGCGGCAGTCGACAATGCACTCGTTAGATGGCGCGGAACGACTATAAATGTCATGAAGAAGAAGAGATTTAAATTACGTTCCAAATTCCGTTAAAATAATCATAAACCATGGGTGAATTTAAAGCTAATTCCTTGGTTAGTGATCTAATCGAAGCACTAGGGTAAGTTTGTCGCGTCAGTTTTTGAATTCATTTTGAGTTGTTGACCATTATTGAATATGGTTTTAACTTTTATTCATAATTTCATTGTTGACATCAACACATGACATGTTGAGTTGACCATGCATTATCCTGAACACTCTTGCTAGGCTAAAAAATGTGATCCGACCAGAGAAAATGATGGGCTTTCTTTCATCCGGGTCTCAGAATCCTGCGTTTCTTCCTGGTGGTCATTCTGCGGTCTCAGAAGCGTTAAGGAATCTAGCATCCCATAGTTCCAGTTCTCCAGCATTCCTTGAAAACTACCAGAAGCTCAAGGATAAAAAGTAAATTACAAGCAAAAATCATTGTATTTTCTCCCCTAAATTAAGTAAAAACTAATACATCTTTTTTTATATAAATATATATAATCGCAGTGTGGGTGATCTGGACAACTTCATTCTGCTCTTATCGAAAGTCCACGAGCACAAACCACTCCAACGGTTGCTAAAACTGGGAATTAAAGTTACAGCTACGGATGCCGCGTCAATTACGACCTCAAATTCTTCTCAAGGGAAAGAAACCAATCTAGAAGAAGTAAAAAACTTACGTTGTTTATCCTTAAAATACTGTTTTATTATAATTATCTTTTCTTTTCTGAAAAAAAAATAGATTAAAGAGCAGCTGAACGTCGTTACTAGGCCAGGGTTATCTTTAACTGGCAAATCTAGTCACCTTACCACTCAAGTCGTCGCTTCCTTCACTCCCGTCACGCCTTTATGGTTCAAAGAATTGCCGTATCTCACCACAGATTTTCCTGGAGCTAATGATGCGAACCCTGAACCTCTCCATCTGATCAGTAGGATCCCAAAAAATTATTGTTTATTTTTTATGTATTTTTTTAACGCAAGTTCATATGGGATTCTAGGTAGCATTCCAGTCAGTTCCCAGGAGCAGTTTTTGATCGAAGATATGCTAGCAATCCTCAATGGCTGGAATGGTCGTTACATCAAAGCTCGGCCTTTATTAAAAGGGGAATTAACGCGTCAGTTCATTATGGATGAAACGGCAGGTGAAAAAGGCTTTAAATATTTCATAATCTGTTTTGAATTCCTCTGAGATATTCAAAACATTTCAACAATTTTTCTCCTAACAGTCAAGGTTAAACTGTATTAATTGTCACGATATTAATGCGATATTCATAATCAGGATTGAAAAGAATAGTAAGAAAAAATAAGCTTTTGAGACAAAAAAAGAAGTTTTCGAGAGAAAAAAGAGAGAAAACACTTTAAAATTCTTTAGAACTTAGCAATTTTTTATATTATTGTCTTTCAGAGCCGACTTTGTTGGGCCTATGCAGGCAATTACTGCCCCTAGCGGCTCATCACTCGCAAATCGAACGTTTTATCGAAACGCGGACTTATTTCGAAGCTGCACTCGTAAACCACGCCCTTGCTGCCGCCTTAAAAACGCTGATGAAAGATTATAGGGTTGAGCAACAAAATTATTTTTTTAAAAAAGACCTAAATGTGTGCGATTTTTCTAAACCCCAATTCTTAACAGGTTTTGTTGTGTCAGTTGGAAACCTTATGCCTGAAGAACCAATTAACCCTTCAGAAAATGTGGTTTGCCCTACAACCCACAATAAGGACTTTGGAACTACTCCAATCGATAGTCACAGCATTGGAAAAGGTAAGAAAAGAAAAAAAAATCCAAAATTTGGATTTTGAAAAATTAGTAATAATAAGGTAGATAAGGTAGATTCGTAATTATTGGACATTTTTAATAGGCTCATGCGACAGGGGCGTATGTTTTGAGTTTGCTGCATCAGAGAGCATTGGAATTAATGGGCGAATCACAGCATCAACAGATTGTGCTCTATTTGGCCCAGTCGGCAGCCGTACCTTACCTGGATATGTTATCCAAATGGATTTATAAGGGAATCGTCCACGATCCGTATGGAGAGGTACAACTATTTTGATTTGAAAATCGATTTTTATCTAAGAAGCGAAGAAACACCAAATTTGGCTTTTGTTTGGAAGGTTTCTAGCAAAAGTCCTTCAAAATAGGAAAGCTTGAGATCGACGATCTGAAGGTGACGCTGTAACTGATACTTTTTTTTCCCCTCTTAAATAGTTTTTGGTAGAAGACCATGAAAGATTGATTGGAAACGTGGACCCGCAGTATTATAGCGATGGATACTGGGAAAAACGTTACTCGATTCGCCGGGATCGTTTGCCTGTATTTCTGGAGACACAAGTGGAACGTATTTTGCGAACAGGCAAATACTTGAACGTCATTCGCCAATGCGGTAAAAAAATATACTTATATATACTTATATTTGAGTTATTTGATTTTCTGTATTTTTATTCTAGGGTGTTTAAAATAACCTTATTTTCATCCAAGTTATCTTACAAAGTTTAAAAATGTATTTTCGTTTGATTTTTTTTAAGGTCATGCGAATAACGGTGAAGATAAACGTGATCCTAAGCTGACCTACACATTGGAGTGCACGGATCTCTGCGAGGCGTTGGATGCTGCCTACTCGTTCTCTTCCCAAGCGTTATTGAAGCTACTTATGAACGAATATGATCTGATGGGGCGCTTGAAATCGGTCAAACACTACTTTCTATTGGATTCGGGCGATTTCATCTGCCAGTTCCTGGACTTGTGCGAAGACGAACTGTGCAAAGTGGCTGACGACGTCGTTCCTTCGCGGTTGATCTCTCTCCTGGAATTAGCGTTAAGGACCTCTACCGCTAATGCGGATGCCTATAAAGACGATCTGGGCCTCGATTTACTTAGCACCGACGTAGCCACGCAAATTACGCGCATATTGAGTATCCAAACTCATCAAGAGAAAGGTAAAAAAAAAAAAAAGTCAACATTTTATTTTTCATGCGTTGATGCGTAAAGAAAAGTCTAGACAGATTTCTTTAAAAACATTTAAGAATTTTTTTAAAGGTTTGTAATTTTTTTTAGGAATTTTATTTCTAGGATTTCAATTTTTGTAATTACTTTTTTTAAGGATTTTGTTTTTTTAAGGATTTTTTAAGGTTTCAATTTTTGTATCTTTTTTAAGGATTTTGATTTTTTTAAGCTAGAAAAAAGTTATTCAGAGGCGTTTTTTTAAGAGTGGCGTGTTTTATGTGCGTATACATAGTGTCTGTTTTTTTTTTATAGGTTTGGCATCCCAGAAGACGAGTCGGACGGTACTTACAGGTTTAGAGGCTTTTAGCTTCACGTATCAAGTGAAATGGCCCGTGTCACTGATTCTGACCACGAAAGTCCAAGCCTGTTACCAAATGCTTTTTCGCCACCTGTTTTACGCCAAGTGGGTCGAACGTCGCCTGTGTCGCGTCGGGCTGGGGCCTTACGACGAACCCCCCTTGGTGGTGAACGCGGCGTTAGCTTTGCGTCACCGCATGTTGCATTTCGTGCAACACCTCGAGTATTACACCATGGTCGAAGTCCTGGAGCCGAATTGGCACCAACTGGCTCTGAACTTGCGCTCCGTGGCGAACGTGGACGACGTCATTGCCACCCACCAGAACTTCCTCAATGTGTGCCTCACCGAAGCCATGTTTACCCGCACCGATCTCATGAGCATCACCAATAAAATCCTGGACGCCTGTGTACAGTTCGCCAACTGCATGGACGTAAGTTCATTTTTTATTTATTTTTTATCCTATTTCTTTAAGCATTTCTTAGTTTTTGTAATACTTTTCATATTTTATATCAATATTCTTTAGCACAATTCGAATTTTTGAAGCATTTCTTTTTCTCTTTTTTAAAATTTTTTTCTTTTTCTTTGTCTTAAAATATCACTAAGGTCGAGTTTATACCACTGAAACATAGAAAATCGACCTTATCGTCTCAAATTGTTATTAACATTTTAAAATTTTTCTCGTGCTTTTTTAAGTATTTCTTATTTTTTAATATTTTTTGTATTTCATATCAATGTTCTTTAGCACATTTCGTAATTTTTTAAGCATTTTTTATTTACATTTTTTCTTTTTTTTCTGTCGCAAACTGTCAATAAGGTCGAGTTTTCACTACGGAAGTATAGAAAATCGACCTTATCGTCTCAAATTGTTACAATGAAAACCACAACACGAAATCGAAGGGACCGACATATGTTTTCGTGTTAAAAGGAATTCGTGCTAACAGATATATGCAAAAAAACTAGTTTTCCTAGAAAACCTTCCCTTTAAGAAAAAAAAATAGTTAATAAAAACTGTCGTGATAATAAGTTAATATTCGTAATTTTTTATTTTTTTACTTTTTCTCGTACTTTTTAGGGATTCTTAATATCTTGTAATATTTTTCAAATTCATGTCAACATTATTTAGCATAATTTGTCATTTTTTAAAAGGGAAAAAAAAGTCTGGTCTTAAAATGTCACTAAGATCTAGTTTTCGGTACTGAAACAAAGGAAATAGACCTTATCGTCTCAAATTATTATTTAGGCTACATTTTACACTTTTCTCTTAACTTTGTCATATTTTTCATGTTTCATTTCAATATTTTTAGGGCAATTCACTGTATCTCCAAAAGAATTGGATCACTTTTTTTTTTTGAGAATTGTGGAATAATTGTGCTTTTTTTAATTCTAGAAAATTACGGGAAATCCCAAACGCGAGTTATATGTAAGTCATGCTACTTTTTATTAGAAATTCAATAATTTTGTGAAAATTCTACTCAAGTTTTGAGCCACTTTTTTCTCTTTACGTTCCTTTAGCATGATCAAGAGAACGAAATGAGTCTGGAGGATCGTATTGCTCGTCTGGATCTGGAGTTCACGACCTTAGTGGGTGATTTGCTTCGCCGTATCGCTTCTTTGAGGGAAAACCCTTACGCCAAAATGAGCACCCTCTTGCACCGGTAAAATATTGTTACTTTTAATTTAATTTAATTTTCCATTCTTATTTTCTTCTTTCTTTTTCGTTTTTCATAATTTTTCATTTTGTATTTTTTCTAATTTTTCGTCAGGTTGAATTTCAACGATTATTATTCCAAAAAGATGGAAGTTTTTGCACCTAATGAAGAGTACGAGTCGCTCTCCGGTTAAACCATTTTTCGTCGTTGTTTTTCTGCTTTTTTTTTTTGTAAATTTAAGAACCAATTGAATTTACTTCAATCAGCAAGGTCTGTAACATTCTGGTTAACCCCAATTACATATTTCTTGCCTTTTCTTTACGCCTTCTGTGTCTATCTCGGAAAGAATTTTGCCTTTTTTTTTGGGGGGGGGAGCCCCTTCAAGAAAAAGGAAAAAGAAGAGTCGTGGGAGGTATGCTCGTCAATCATGGAAATTCTTTTGATTTCAAACCTGGTAAAGCAGGTCAGGGAGTTGGAAAAGCCCCTTCTTTTGGTTCACAAAAAGGTATTTCCCCAAAATTTTGGTACTGGGGGGGCAACTTTTGACAAGCATATACTTAAGAACCCTCAAAGGAATATTTATGTACGATCTATATACCGCAGAACAGAATAGAAGCCACAGCACAATTTTGGCAACTGTCGCGAGCAAAAAGGTGGGTTTCAAGACTACCTCTTTTCAAATTCTGACGTGGGGGACGGGGGGAGGGAAGGCTTAATTGAAATTTACGAGGTACCCCGAAACTTTCGCATGAAAATAAATTAACAATACAATACACCAAACCCAAGTCTTTCCCTCGTCGTTTTCCCCCAATATTTCGTCAGGTGCCCGAGATTTTTCTCACGGTTTTTTTTTCGTTGCAGTGCCGATTTGGTCTAGAGATAAAAAAAAGTGATTTTTCCGTTCTTTTTAGATTTTATACAATTTTTTAAAAAAAGATTTGTATGTATTCGTCAAAGATTTTGAGCTTCTTGAAACAGATCTTTGTCGACAAACGTAAGAAATTCACGAATGGACTTTTAGTGTGTGATGAATTGGAAGTTGTGTTTTCGTTAAGGAAACGCCGAAAACCAAAAACGGGACTAAAGGGAAGGCAACGCTGCTCCTATTTCACGTTGAATGTCCGCAATGCGACGCGAAACCTCTTCTTGCTCCATGGCTAGGGCCTCAGCCTATTTCAAAACAAAATAACCAAAAAAGAGAGAAAAGCTCAATAGGATTATAATTACTCTGAAAAATGTCTAGACTGACGGGAATTATGGGGATATAGTGTCACTTATATAAAATCTTTATCTCGCCTTTTATTTTAATTATTATTTTCTTTTTTAACTAAAAAACAAGAAGTGATTACAAGTTTTGTAAAGAGCCAGGTTAACTTTCTTTCAATAATGAGACAATCTTTTTGTGATATAAAAAACGGGTTAGCTCTGTCGCTGTATGGAATACTCTGATGCGACGTCAAGGGTTCAGCCAATTAAATTAAATTTCTTCACTTTTTTTGTTTTCGCGCTTGAAAAGGTATATACAGTACTATCAAACATGACATTAGGATTTTCACAATTTTTGTTGTAAAAGGGACCATTTTATCGTTATAGTAATATTATAAAACATGATGATTTTTTTGTCATGTAGTTTCATTTCTATCGAAATTTTTAAAAATGTATATTTAAAAAGAATTTCTTATGTTTATTTAGATATTTTTTGCAGTTTGGTCTTGAATTTAGTGAATTAACTTTTCTTAAAGGGGGAGTAAGGTTTCAAAATGAAAAAATATATGTTATAGAGCTTCTGCCAAATTACGCCTCTTGCGGCAAGAGTTGCCGAAATCCGCCATTTTGAGTACATTTAAGCTAAGGAAAACAAACAACAACAAAGTGTTTTCCGTGAATATTGGTTTTGCTTACAGCTTTTACAAGTAGCTCAGGTAAACAAACAAAAAGACAC
>JAGJRP010001181.1:0-19782 GCA_022832235.1 Lepidurus couesii
TGCGCCAAGGTGCCGTGGCTCCCGTTATTGACGTCACGGCGCCACGTGACTGCGCTGGGCCAATGGCAAAAATGCCCGATTTGAATTATAGATTTCTTATGTTCTGAAATATCTCAATTTATTTTTCGCGAATGATAAAAAGACACATAAAACTGGAAACTAGATTATTTACTCCTTTTTATAAGACAAAGTTGTTTTTTGGTGGCTATTGCCCTTTAAATCTACTAGCGCTGCCACCTGTAGGGAGCTTAATAAATGCTATCCCCAGTACGAGTTGCTTTAGCAGCTGCTAAGATCCCGCGCTACAAGCAGACACCCAAAGAAAGCATTCTTTGTTTTGGGTCTTTCCATTAACGATGTCTTGTGACAAAAAACACGCGGAAAATGGAAAATTGCGCTCGAGCACTAAAGATGGTAACACTTTCGGGGAATATATGAAAAAACAAAGCTGTATAACAAATATTTATAATTTAATAATATAATTGTGCTGTTCTTATTCTTTTGACATTCTGAAAGGTGGAACTGCAGTAAACCAAGCCAGAAATGCATTCACAGCCCTACTGGAAGGTAGCAAAAAGCAAGTGATTCCAGCTGAAACCACTGCTGACTTGCAGATGAACGCGGAAAAAGGCAAGAAAAGGAAGGCAAGAAAACCCCCTTCTTGTGATTCCGAGGGAACAGATGAACAAGAAAACTCCGAAGAAGAGCACATAATCATACAGCCTGAGCAGACGCAGAAAAATCGTTTAGACAAATTCTTAGTACCCGTTAACAAATTCCCAACCAAACAACCCCAGAGTAAAAGCGTCAAAGTAGAAGTTTTGATACACGGCTCACCAGGCAAAACACAGTCGCATTCTTCAGACGGTCGTAACAAACGCCCCAAGCTAAGAAAACGGCGTTCCCGGTGTTTGAACGACAAAGAAACCGATTTTATTGAGCTAATTTCCTCAGAAGTCTTGGAGCCAAGCCCTTTATTGGTGGAGTCCCAAGTTAGATCAGTAGAACCAAAACCTGAAAGTTCCAGCACCTCCATTGTCATCGTGTCAGTCTCGGAACCAACGGTTAAGAAAACGATACAGAGTCGCCTTTCTTTTGCACCTCGTGAACAACCAACTACCGGTTTAAGCAATGAGGTACAAAATCCTCAGCCCAGTCCGACAATAGCACCCGCGCCAAAAGGCCTTAGACCTGCATTTTCCTTACGTATCCAGCTCCGTGAAGGCGGTCAATCTCCTGGCTCAGCAGCTTCAAGTAAGGTTCGAAATTTTCGAAGTTTAGTGCATTCCTAATTGCCTTTTTCACACTCGTAGGCCCAGATAGTGAACTAGAAGACATTCTTGACGGGCCACAAGCAGCAGACTCAAGTATTATATAATTTTCTATTCTATTAGAATACATTTGTTTATTTTTCTGGTGATGATAAACGGGGAAGCGCTTGAGTGAGGGTCTTTGAGTTAAAGCCTTGAGACCAAATTGCGTTTCGGCTACCTAAGACAACCATGACTTCAGCACCTTGATCTCTGAATGTTTTGTTGCATCACAATTGTTAACATAGGGTCAGAGGCCTAAATGTTTTGTAAAGATATTTGTGGTCTTTCAGGTCAGGAGATCTTGGATACCGCATTTTCCATGGAAGTTGAACCTAGCGAATGTACAGTTGAGAATCGGAGGCGAAGCTCCCGCATAGCATCCCGTAAAATAACTGTGGAATCAAATCCCAGTTCTGAAGATGAGGAAAATATTGTTGTAAGGAAGAGGAAGAGCCGAACGAAAATCAAGACTCGGGAGAGTGAAAGCGACGAAATTGTGGAAGTTGATTCTAATGGGAAAAGTATAACATCCGATATCCTTATTGTCACATACAAATAACCCTGTAAGCTTCTAGAGAAGAAAATGGCGTCTATATTTTCCCGTTCAAATAAGGCCGAACTTGCTAGACGAAAAGCTCTGGAAGCCCAACAAGACGAAGCCAAGAGAAAGTTCTTGATGAGCGGTTTACCTGAAATAGTAAAAATTCAACAAGAAATCATCAACAGGTAACATACATGACTGGCAGTTAACTTAAGCAAGTTTTTATTTATTTCATTCATTTCTTGTCTTCTTTTCTTAGCCAAGAGAATCAGGAAGGGCCATTATTTCCGCATATTAGTCATGTGAAGCAAATCGTTGCTGATCCCATGTGGAATTTACCTTATCCAGAATCTCTAAACCAGCGTTTAAAACCTGCACTAGACCCCGTTACGATTGCGAAGCCCAAAACCTTCAGTTTCCCTTTAGTTACACCCTGTTTGTCTGAAAGAGTCAGGATTGTCCCTCGCGGCTCTTTTGAAGCTGTTTCCTATTGCACGTGCCAGCAATTTTTAACCCAGTTTAGCACGGAGCATCCTGATTTGCCCATCTATTCAGTTTTCTTCACTGTTCTGGAAAAACATAAAAGGTCAGACCAACTTTGGACCGAAAAATACCGCCCGCGTTCCACCCAGGAAGTCTTAGGTCAACCCTGTTTAAAACGTCTGGAAACTTGGCTTAAAAACTGGGTAAACCCCGAAGAAAGACAACCTCGGCGTCGCAAGAGACACAGATCTAATAGCGATTCCGATTTCGACGACTGTACCGGGAGCCCGTCCCCCATTGTCGATGAGGACTGCAATACATTTCTGATATCTGGACCTTCAGGGGTGGGCAAATCAGTCAGTGTGTATGCCTTAGCTGAAACTTTGGGTTTCACTGTCTTGGAAATTAACGCCTCCTCGCGCCGGAATCAGAAAAGCATCTTAGCCAAATTGCAGGAAGCCACCCAGTCCCATAGACTACAAAGAGAAGGGCAGCTCATTGATGTAGTGCAGGCAGAAAAGGATACCTTAACATTACTCCTATTTGAAGACGTAATCTTTCAAAGAGAAAAATTTTATATATTTTAATACCATATTTTGCCTAGGTGGATGTTACCTTTGAAGAGGAAGACGAAGGTTTCTGGACTGCGTTGTCCTCGTTTATGGCATCCAGCAAAAGGCCCATCATTCTGACCACTACCTCCAGAAGTGACCATTTGATCAACTCCTGCTTTAGCAAACTTAAAGGCGATTTTAGACATGTTCATTTTTGTACCCCAAGTCCAGTTCTGTCAGGTAAACGTAACTCGATTTATATATTCGTTCCAAAAAGGCTGATTTTAGGGCATTTTTTAGCATCATTTCTGTGGAGTGTGTGTTTTGTGGAAGGCGTCGCATTACATATCCAGGAACTTAGAACCTTGTGTATCAATTGGGAGTGCGATTTAAGAAAGTGCCTGCTGCACTTGCAGTACTACGCCAGACCGTTACGGAGTTTCGTGTGCCAATTCAAGCTTGAAGTCCAGAAATCTGCTCCGAACAACAAGAAAGCGAGCAAAACGTTTAAGCTTGCCCAGTTGAAGCAACAGGTGACGTCAATGAGCGAAGATACATTGCAAAATGATCTGGTTTATACGGTAAAGGAAGACTGCGATTCCAGTTGGAAACCAGAAGTCATTTCACTGGATTTGAGGACTGAACCGAATCTAACGAACATTTCACCTTGTTTAGCAAGCGTTTTTGGCTTGGAAACCTGGGTCAAACCTCCGTATATGCCCCTTGGTAACGAGCCTCGGAAATTTAGTCGAATATTAGACTTGGATACGTTTGATGACGAATGTGATTCTCGAGTGGTTCCTGACAAAGTTATGGAGGCGAAAAATAGTGAAAATAAGCCGAATGTTACAAAACTTAGTACAGAGGAACAGTTACAGTTTGAATTGCTGCAAACTGCCATTCGTGGTCTGTCAGATTTGAGCTTGCTAGAAGTTTCGGATATTCCTTATTGGCGAGACTCAGTATGTGTCAGTTTAGCCAAAGAATTAAGCGCAGAAATGATCAATTGTGATTTATCGCGACGTTTCCAAACAGTACAGCTAGGGAATCTAAGTAACAGTATACAAAGGAACGATGTTGATGAAGAATTATTGGATCTTGTTTCCCCTGGATTAATTTTAGCAAGAAATGCATGTAACTTGGACGTTTTACCCACGCTGCGAACGATTTGCAAATTAGAAGAGTGCCGAAGACGCGAAGCAATGGCGCATAGTCGGCGAGCGCAAAGATTTATACATTATTTGCCTTCTTGCAGTGCAAAATTGTCCTCGTTAAGCTCACAAACACTTTACTTTTAATGTATATCAAATGACAAGTCACTGGTTTTGGGCACGAATACAAATGTTTACAGATAGTTTTATAAATAATGTGTATTTTCTTTGCTTCCCAAAGAGGCAATCTTTCGCAGTATTAAAAACGATTGCGGGCAGTTCAATAGTAAAACATACTTTTTTTTTACAAGTATCACACAAACTCGATACCTTCGTATTTCCAGTCACCTACCAATGTCTCAGGCATGAGAATAGTTCCATCGATTGTAAAGGCCATGATATACGACGCAGTTTTCCCTTCAACTTCTTCGGATTTAAGCGCAATTAGGAAACGGTCTTTGGTACCGGGAATGAACTTGAAACTGGAAAAACCATGTGTCGGAATGACGTCGCCAACTCGATGAGCCTACGAAAGTCAAAAAATTGAAAATTGACTTCCAGGAACAAAATCCTTTTCTTTTCCTTAAAAAAAGGGCTGATCCCGTACCTCAACATGTTTGAAATCACTATCAGCCATTAGCATCAAGTTACTGCCCCGTTTCTCGTCTATTTTTTCATCGTACCGTTCCTTGCTTTCTCGCCTTGGCAAGAAAAACCACTTTTTATGTACGTTGCTCCAAGCTGCGGATTCGTGAATCAAATAACCTGATGTAAACCAAGGATAACGTTAAAGACACCCAAATATGACTGTGAAGCAATCTGTGATTTACCAGGAAATTCTATGCTAACAGCCCTAGACAAGGAATCGTAGCGATCATGCCAATCATGATGCTGAACTTCCCCATTGGGAGTGATGGTTTTCACAAACTGCGGATGTAAATTGACTAGTTCGCCCGTAGCCGTAGTCCAGGCTTTGCCCAAGCCTCCAACGTATAATAAGCCATCCCGTACTGCCGCCCATTCGCTTTTAAAGCCTAACAAAAAATGAATATAGGAAGTCTTGAAAGACATTTTTTACATTTTGGAATTCACCTTTCGGAGCTTTGCCTGGTCCGTCAGGTAAAATAACCCAAGGCCAAGCTTTTCTACCCTCTATCTGGTAAATGACACCCGTACGATCATCCAATGAATACAACTTCCCATTGAACACAATAAGTTCTGAAAGTTCCATTCCTCGCCCGCCCTGCGCTAAGGTTGTCTTCAAAGATACAGGTTCATCTTTGTCCCATTCCAAGGAAACCTGCAAGAAGAACCAATCTATTACTGTCAAATAAACTACCCAATTTGAGAGAATATACTTTCAAGTTGTCTACGTCAACAATAAGGTTTCCGCTTTTGAGATAACTGAGCCAGGTATTGTCTTCGATAGTACTCTTGGAAGCCGTATCCAAGTCAGCAATAATGGCAATTCTGTAGCGCAGACCTTTGTCTGTTCTCACAGGCTGGGTTAGAGGGTAGGTGGCATTATAGGTGGAATTTCTGATCTGGGGAGCTAGTACGCCGTTGAAGTAGTGACGATGGCCATGGTCACCTTCTTCGGGGATCCGCTGTATTTGGTAAGGTTCTTTAAACGGGGTTTTGTACCCCGAAGAACTGTAGAAAGCTAACAGAGTAACGATACCGACAATAACAACTGCCACGATGAAATTGGATTGCAAACGAACAGTGCTGTTGCCAATACGGTATGAGGTTGGAATCTGTATGGCTTGCCGCCAATCTTTCATGGTTTGGCTGGAAGAAACATCATCTAGTCCGATGAGTAAAGTGGTGGATGCACTTCTTGTAGTAAGGGGCATTTGGACGCCTTCCTATACAACCTGTGCAGCCTGAGAAGGAAGATGACAAAGAGCAATTTGCTCATCAGTCATCACTCTAATAGGCGAAAGATAAGATTATATTTACCGGTTTGCCGCGAAAAGAGTCGCCCCAGACAGCACACGTGAAGAATGTGTACAAAGATTACGTGGCAGTGAGACCAAAGAGGCGGACACAAGGGAAAGTAGGAGGAATGGGGAGGAGTAACGGTCAATAGACACCCAAGAGAAAACGTTCGCAACTTGTTATTGGGCGTGCGTTCCAAAGTGAGGAATTGGCGTTTTTCCGCACGTCGAAGATGCCCAGCGAAACTGAAGGTTTGAAACTTTCTTTCTTTCTTTTAGGGAAATGTCACTTTTAAACTTGTATGCTTCTATAGTTATTTTGCCCGGAGTGAAGAATGTGATTCTAGTCCTTTCTGGCAAAGGGGGAGTTGGGAAGTCCACAGTTAGTACCCAGTTGGCATTATCCCTACAGATGTTGGGCTTCAAGGTTGGTTTCTACGTCATCAACTTAATAGCTACGATTAAAGGCATTATTATTATTATATCAGGTTGGTGTCCTGGATGTGGATTTATGTGGACCCAGTATCCCTCGTATGTTTGGCCTTCACAACCAATCAGTACATCAATGTCCACAGGGGTATTAAGTACAATAGGAAATTACTTAAGTTTCTACTCTAATGTTTTTTAAATATTGTAGTTGGGTCCCCGTGTACGCTGGAGCAGACCAAACGCTCGCTGTCATGTCGATTGGCTTCCTTTTAAATAATCCAGATGATGCTGTAGTTTGGAGAGGCCCAAAGAAAAATGGTATTAAAAAAATATATAATAAATAAAACCTTTACTTTTTTTAATAGCTGTAATGCTGTAATGCGTCGCTGTAATGGAAAATTTTACTTTTTTTTAATAGCCATGATCAAGCAATTCTTAACCGATGTGTGTTGGGAAAATCTCGATTACCTGATTATCGACACACCTCCGGGGACTTCGGACGAGCACATCGCTGTAATGGAAAATTTAAAGTAATAAAGCTTAGAAGATGGTGATAAAACGAATACAATCTGGTAACTTTGTAGAAATGTCGCTCTGAACGGTGCGGTTTTGGTCACAACACCACAAGCCATTGCAGTTGGCGACGTACGTCGCGAACTGACGTTTTGCCGAAAAACGGGTATTCCCATTTTAGGAGTTATCGAGAACATGAGCGGATTTATATGTCCTAATTGCGCCGTGAGTGTGCCACATTTTGATATTTAGGAAAATTATTTCTAATGCATTTATACATGTTCAAGGAATGCACAAATATTTTCTCCACGGGTGGAGGCGAATCGCTAGCTTCCATGGCTCATGTTCCTTTCTTGGGACGAGTACCCATAGATCCTAAGTTGACCCAGATGCTCGAAGAAGGCAAGAATTTCCAGCAAGCTTTTCCTGATTCGGGAACTGCGCAAATATTTCTACAAATTGCTAAAAATCTGACAGAAACTAAGCCTTTGCAACAGTAAAAAGACGGATATGTCATTTGCATTTAATCGCAATAGATTTTTAACTTTATTATCAAAAAACAAGACAGTTGAGCTTTATTGTACAACTGAGGATTTGTGAACAAGGCGCCAGTGAACTGTCGATAAAGCTATGCAACGAAAATTTGTAGGTCTTGTCTAGACGCCAGTTTCTGAATGGATGCTCCATAGATGGCCACAATATCACCAAAAAACCGCCAGAACAGAATTCTACCCATCTCCCAGATAAAAGCTTGGGAATCCACAAAAAATAAAGGATTTCTCCGTCTTACTTTAGCTCAGGGCCGCAAATGTATATAAAATAATTCAGCCTCCCGTATACTAGCTCGGTATGGGAGGTTAGCATAGGAAATTTCGGTTCAACTTTTCGTTAAAACCATCAAATTTAATAAAAAAAAATTGAGCTACTACTATAACAGCTAGTGCGCAACCAATACTCAACTTTTTTCATGCAAATGCAAATGAAGTTGTTCATGTAAATTAAGTTTGCAACTACGTGAAATACGTTGCCTAAAAGTATATGTCCTTGATCGTGCACTAGCTGCAAAAAAAAAAAAAAAAAACTTGTTTTCGATTTCAAATCCTACGTCAGGTTTGGGGTGACGGCCTTGCGCATCGTTTGGGAAAATCATGAAGCTATTATATGAATTGGATCACAGTAAAATGTAACACAGGGAGGATAGCAAGAGAGTCTTTTCTGTATAACGTGACCGTAATCTTAACACCTGAGGCGTTTTTCCGCGGTCCCCTAAACAATATTGGCTCCACTGCGCTCTTTCCGCGACCCACGAGACCTTTTGTGGCTCAATCCGTAGCTCAAACTGACCAACAAATTCAAAGCTTGGTTGTCGCTTTTGTGGCTCGATTTTGTATACAGCTTATAGATGTAATTATACTGTAAAAAAAAAACGAGTATAGGGAAATAACCATATAGTGGTTTAATCCTTACCCGTGGGATTCATTAAAGACTGCTCGTTTTGAACAGGTTTGTCGAAAACCAAACCGAAACTTACAGAAAGAGGAATCCGTTTTTACCCTGAGCTGGAGGACAGAGCAAATATATATTAGGAATACACTTTTTTCGGTTCTGTTTAATCTTTAACTAATCCCATGGGTACAAGGGTTATACCATTGTGGTTTCCCTATACTCGTCTTTTTAACAGTATTACTTCCGTGATCTTCGGATTGTGGCTCACAATCAGTTTCCGCGATCGTGGGGTCCGTTTGTGGCTCACAAAGGAGCCACAAGAATCCACGGTGACTGCGGAAAAGGGCATTGTGAAACTCAGAAACTGAACAAGTTAGGCCCGAATGGTCCTACCAAGTTTACACGGGGGCAAACGGAGTGCGCGTCCAAAATTATCCAAGGGAGGATAGGAAATAAGCGGTATACGTTTTATTATGTGAACTAAGGTACGGTTATATATGGTCTGTATTAACAGCCTCACACTGTCAGTATTGTGATAATCCACAAACGCTCTATCACAATCCAAGAGCTCAAGTTGCTGGATAGCGCCGTGGGACCGCGATGGTAACCAAACGTTGAATTCGTTGTCGAAATATTTACGGTCGACCTGAGGATTAATACTGTACTGTAACTCACTCGACGAGCTAAAGTTAAGGGCTGCAAAAATACTGCTGTAATCAGTTATCCCGCACCACAGCTCTTACGCTTTTCCTATTCACCACCCTAAAGGACCACCCAAAACTACGATGTTGCAATATTAAACACGCATCTCCCACCGAGTCAAGCTCGGAAGGAGATAATGGGCCTGGACAAAATTGTATGCTCTTCCGTACTAAACAAGTTTTGGCTGAGCATATAGGGCCGGAAACGCAACGGGTTTATTGGGAAGGATTGATTTGCGTACCAATAGCTTTATGGCGAGACCGTGTTTTCTATTGCGTGAGAACAGGTTCATGATCTGCAGTGATTATGTTAAAGCCGAGGGTACGGTTATTCTCCCACAAGCTAGCCTTGGGCTACGGATGTGAGACCACTGCAACAGAACAATTAATCTAACAAATCGGTAGTATTGAACAAGCTAAACCATGGACAACATAAGCGAATTACGGAAAGACAACATGGGCGAGGGAACCAGGAAAATTATTCATTCGTACCCCCTTATACGAGTAAGACTTACAAATATATTTTAGAAGTTGTAGTTTTGTTTCTTTGACCCCTTTAGTACACAGATATGAGTGATGAACTGAAACATGAAGCCCTCGAGATCTGTGTTTCCGCTTGTGAAAAACATCCACAAAATAATGAAGTAGGTTTGTGAAAAAATTTTAATTGTTTTCCATATACTATTATTGTTGTTCATTTTTTTTATTTGTCATAGAGTGCTGCCAGACATATAAAGGAAACTTTGGACAAGAAGTACGGCCCTGCTTGGCACGTCGTGGTAGGGGAAGGTTACGGATTTGATGTATCTCACGAAGCCAAGAATCTGTTGTATTTGTTCTTCAGTGGCACACTGGCTATTTGTGTTTGGAAATGTTCCTGAACTTTCACTCATGTCTTCCTTTTTGACTCCCCCAGGGACCTTCTCTCATGCACATTAACTTGAAACTTCCCTATGCAAGCAACAATTCATTCCAACAGTATTTTCTGTTAAGCTAATCTCTAAGTTATGTAATGTACCTAACGACCATTATTGTATTTTATGCTGAACACATGGAAAGATTATTTAAAACTACGTTTTCCCTAACTTGCAGCAAGAGATCAGCACCACATAGGCTTACAAAATAGAAAAAGGAACGAGAACTGCTTAAACAATAATTGGACAGATTAGCATAGTTTTGCATTATAAGTAGGTCTAATAGCTTGCAACAATTACTGCTTGGAATGAGAGCAATAGAGTCATCCCTAGAGTTGGGCAACAAGTATTTTTTTTTTACAGTTAGTTTCCAGCTTCGCCGTTTTCTGCATCCAGGACAGGGCATTCCCAACGCTGATGCACTTCAGGCGTAAAATGCGTAATTTGAACGTGGACGGCTTGCAACTTTTCCCTTTTCGGGGGAATAGCCACCAATCTGTAGGAGACTTCGTCACCAACTCGTGGAACATATTCTCCCTCGATACTAAAAACAATTAACAGCAGAGCATAATTAAAAAGGAATAAAACATATTAACATCAACTTACTCTGAAATATGGACAAAGATATCTTCCCCTCCATCATCTGGGGTAATGAAACCATGGCCCTTGACCCTGCAAAAGTATTTGACCTTGCCCTTCTCAATGGGTCGCTCTAGCGCCATTTCTGACCTACGCGGTAAAGTACGGCTGGTAACGCATAGTGATGACTTTAGACTAACTTACATAGAAGCAGTTCTTGTACGACGAGTGATGATTGGGCTAGGAAACAAGAGATGCATCTTGTTACCGGGTGACAAAGATACGGGGGACAATACGTTGTCTTCAGAAGTTGGAGTAGAAGTCATTTCTACCCGTGTGATTCTAAAATAAAAATATGAAGCAGTGATTAAATTAATAGTTAAAAATTCTTACTAGCTACTTACTTCGGGATTACTGAGTCGTGAGTGCAAAATTTTACCAACTCTTTCGTGAAAAAACCACGAGATAAGCTTTGACCGCAACTGCAAGCGTTTTCCACTAGTTTCGGATTCGGTATACTAGAGGGTTGGGAGGCGTTTAATTTTTACTGCGCAAAAGAAACTTTGGAGTCGCTGTCATCGACCGTGCTTCCAGAATCTAAAAACATGAACGTCTTCGTATCATTGCCAGCTACCAGTGTTGTTTTTATTTCTTGTAAAAGGCGGGGAAAATAGCAGACCTCAACAGGTTCATTGTTTTCCCCGTGTTTTGAGAAATTTTAACCAAAGCAAAGATGGCTGCAGAGGGATCTGTTGTGCGAATATATATGCAGAATTTCATGTAAGTATTAGTATTAGCAATGCGCACAGTTTTCTACTTTTAGGCCAAAAAAGAGAACGCGGGAAACCGACTTGGGTCAGACATGCACATGACCTTATCCGTACCTGTAAAGCCAGTTCTTGTCCTATGCTTTCAACCCGCTGAAAGAATAACGCTTTCTTTGCCAAATTTCGGAGCCTAACCTAAACGAAATTTACCGAATCTAGCCAAATCCAACTTAGCCAGCGTACCTTTGACTATCACACAAGGATAAAATAATATAGAGTACGGAAATCTGCAGTGAATAAAGGAAACAAAAGAGGAGGACGCTCTATTAGTTACAAATACTAAAGAACGCGTACTCTTTTTTTTTTGGCCCTTATAGCCTTACTATAGGATCTAAAAATAGGCAACTGATTTTTTTCCCCTGTATGTAGGAAGAGAGTAAGTTTTACTATACTTAAAAAACTCTTTTCCATTAATCTTTTAAATGTTTTTTATTTTATTTATTTAAGCGTAGGCTTTCGCCTGTTGCCTGTCTCATATTATTACAATTATATAAACGTGTCGACAATTATATATTATTTAAACGTTTTATTCGAATACACTACATTAGTATTTTTCATTAGGACTTACACGGACGTGGAATTGCGTCCTGGTCCTAATTTAAATCTGGTTCTGGGTCCAAATGGCTCTGGTAAATCAACCCTGGTATGCGCGCTGTGCTTGGGTTTAGCGGGGAAAACTGCTAGCATTCTCAGAGGCAAGAACGTAAGCGTTCGAACGGAATTTTTGTTGGTTACCAGTCTTAATGTGGTTTTCTTTGAATGACATTCGTATCTAGATTTCTAGTTTCATTCGCCATGAAGCGAGCAAGGCAGTTATCGAGATAGAGCTGCTCAATTCCCAAGGAGCCGAGAACTATGTGATTAGAAGGGAAATTACGCGAGACAATAAAACTGTCTGGAAGCGAAATGGACAAATAATTTCTCAAAAGGAGGTAGTTTACATATGGTGACTGTTGACTTTAGTTTATAATTATCTTTTCGACTTCGTTAGGTGGAAGCTTTTGTTCTCAAATTGCATATTCAAGTAGACAACTTGTGCCAGTTTTTGCCTCAAGACCGCGTTCAAGACTTTGCACGTATGGATTCCAAGGAACTTTTAGAAGGAACGCAGAAGGCAGTTGGTATGAATGTCTTAATCCACGTTAGAAGATTAAACCTAATTTCACCGTGGTACCTTACTTTTAGGCGAGCCCGAACTGTGGGCATCTTACCAAAGACTGCTTCAATTGCAATCCGAAGAGGAATCACTAGGAAATAAATGCACTCGAGATGTAGGCGTTTTGAGCCTGGAAAAGGCAACTAATCAACGGTACCCTAGCTGTACTTTCGTTTCACAAGTTACTGTTCCGTTGTAGGTTGCAGGGTGAAGTAGACAATTTTCTTGAGCATCAAGATGTACTGAAGAAGATCGAACAATTGCAGCAGCGGAAAGCCTGGCTAGAGTACTATGAAAAGCGGAATTATTGGAAAGCAGTACGTTTGTAGAAAGCCGTGGACTCCAAATGATAACAATAATTAATATTGCTCACTAGGCAAGGGAGCACAGAAAAAATATTGAGAAGACGTTGAAAGAAGAAATGACACGAACAAAACCTCTCCAAGAAGCTTTCAATAAAGCTAGGGAAGCTATTGTCAATGTTCAAGAACTTGCTGTGATCAAAGTAATGGCTATTAATTCTGCATTTATCTTTGGTGGCACGTTCTTTATTATTATTCTTGTAGACTAATGCTGTCAGTACCGCACAAAATTTAGTGACCAAGCAACGAGAAGCTGCTAGTAGAACACGGGATGAAATTGATGCCGTTGAAGATGAACTGCGGTCAAGTGCACGCAAGGAGGAGGTGCGTTTGGACAACTTGGCAGAAGCTCAGACCAGTCTCATCAACTTGGAGAAGAACTTGCTGGAAGCCAAGGCTACCAACAGTAGGATTTTTCGGACACTTTGTTGTAAAGTGTGTCAATCATACCTTAAATTTCAGTTGCCGATATCCAGAGTCAAATTCAAGAGGTAGAAAAGCAACTAGCGAGCGAGTCCACTGCAAGGCAACTTCTCATAACTCAAACGACCGCTTTAGAGGACAAGCTGTCTCGATGCAACACTTTCTATCAAGGTAACTCTCGATTTATAATCTAAAAATAGTTATTACATATGTTGGATTCGCAGGTTTGCTATCAGAATTGAAGGCGTTACAAGATGTAGACAGCAAACGCATGGAGATTTTACGCAGGTGTAATATGCATGCCTATAACGCTACAGTGTGGTTGCGCCAAAACAAAGACAAATTCAGGAAGCCAGTTTACGAACCTATGATATTATGCGTAAGCAGACTTACTGTATATTTGGCTTAAACTACCGTGCTTTCTATTAGCTTAACGTGCAAGATCCCAAACTTGCATGTTACGTAGAAAACCGCATCTCTTATAATGACTTGTGCGCTTTTGGATGCGAAGACAAGGAAGATATGGCTCTTCTGATCAGAGAATTGCGTGAGGAGAGACGAATGAAGATTAACGTTCTCCATATGCCAGATCGTCCAGACAGATATCAGCCAGAATTTCCTATAACCACGCTAGAGTATAACCAAGTTACTTGCCTAGAATCGACTCATCTTTGTCTTTATGAGTAGACAGTACGGATTCTTCACGTATATGAAAGATATTTGCTCTGCTCCCCATGCTGTGATGATGTTTCTGTGCCAGAATTGGAATTTGCACAACATTCCCATTGGGACAGACACAGTTAGTAGCCATATTGCTACCATCAAAGCTAATTTCAAACGAATGAGTTTGTTTTATTCTGGTAAGCAATGACATGCTTCCTTCCACTCTAGTTTATGTTTTCAGTGCTTTTTTGTGTCCAGATTTAATCGTTTTTCCTTAGGGAGATCGAGGTATAACATAAGTCGATCCAAATACACGTCCCACGTTGGGGTTAGGGACGATATCGTCCAGGAAGCTAGTAAGCTGGTCGTGTTCGTCAATCCCGAGGAAATTCGTCAGAAAGAAGAAAAGTAAGATATGAATTAAGTTTTCTGGTGGTCATTTGTGTGAGTTGATGTCATATTTTAGGAAGATTGGTTTGGAAAACGAGAAGCTATACTTTCAGAATCAGATAGCAGAATTAGTGACCAGACAAGGTGAAGTGACGAAGAATCAGGAAGTTCTTCGTCAGCGAAAACAGAGCTTATTGGCGAGCCGTGATAACCAAAGGCAATTGGAGTCTCGAATTAAGACAGCTAAGGATCGAATACGGGTGATTGAAAGCCAGGCAACGAACCTGCAGCAAGAAGAAGCGGAATTAAAGAAGAAGACTGCTGTAAGTAAAGTTGGCGAAAATTTGTAGATTTATATTGAATTTCGTGCAAATCCTCAGAATTTTTCGATTATCTTTCTCGTGATTATTATTAATTCGTACAGGATTTGGCTGTAAAGTTAGTGGAGTTCCTGGAGAAGCGAGCACAGGCATGTGTTTCCTTACACCACGCCACTACCGGAAAGCAGCTAGTTCGTCAGTTCCTTGAAATAGTCAAACTTCGAAGCGACGAAGCTGAAGCCGCCTTACAAGACGAACATAGCCACTTTAGTGGATTGAAGGTAAAAAAATAAAAAAGGATTACAAGTGTAATTGAGGCTTTAAATTTAGGATGAATTTCAAGAAGCGTTGCGCAGTGAAAACTACGTGAAAGAAGAGGCTGAGAGGGCTTTAAACGAAGCGAGGCGTAAGTGTCACCTAAAAGGAGACGATGACCTGCCGACAAATTTGGAGCAGGAACTGTCTCGTTTACCAAAAGACATAGAAAATGTTGACTTGCTGGTGGCCGAACACAAGGCTCGTGCGGATATGATGTGTAATTTGGATGAAAGGGTAAAAAAAACTTGAACCGTTAGTTCTGGCTAAGAATTAAAAGTTTGGTTGTCTAGGTTATTCAAGATTATGAGCTGCGTAAGAAGAATATTGAGCGATTGGAGGCTAGTTTGCAGGATACACGAGCTAAACAAATAGAGAAAAGCAATAAGATGAGCCAAGAAAGGGAAAATTGGATTAGACCTTTGGAGGATCTAATTGGGCGAATTAATGTTAACTTTGGCAAGTTTTTTGCCCGTTTGGGGTGCGCTGGGGAAGTTAAACTTTCCAAAGGGAGCCATGAAGTACTAGATTTTTTTTCTTTTCCTTAATTTTTATGTGGAAATTTGTGTTTTCGTTAGACGGATTATCAAAACTATGGAATAGACGTATACGTCAAGTTCCGGGATTCTGAGACTTTGTGCAAATTGGATGCTCATCGACAAAGTGGGGGTGAACGGGCAGTTTCTACTGCTTTGTACATGTTGGCCTTACAGGAATTGACTCAAGTACCGTTCCGTTGCGTCGATGAAATAAACCAGGTACATTTGAGCATTTCTTCGTTTGTTAGTTTAAAAAGCAGTCAAACTTCTATGATTCTGAGTAGGGAATGGATCCGACGAACGAACGTAAAGTGTTCGATTTATTAGTCGAAACAGCCTGTAATGAAAACAGTGCTCAGTATTTTCTTTTTACCCCCAAAGTAAATTTGAGTCGAAAACGATTAGATTTGTTTTTAACACGCTTAATGCAAACTCTCTTTTCAGTTACTTCCTAAACTGAAGTATAGTCCTCGAATGCAAGTTCTGATCGTACATAATGGTCGAGTTCCACCATGGAAGCAGTTTAACGTTCAAGATATCCTGAAAAGGAAAGCTGCTGGAGCTTGAAGCTAACGAATTCCTATGTTAATCATTGAATGACTTGTTGTCACGTTTTGTTTACGCCATGACTTGAATTGTTTGTCCTATGAATGCCAGAGAGCTTCAGTCTTATATACGGAATAATACAGCATTTTCTTAATAAATAATCATAAGATGGTTCAATACTGTTTGATGCTGCTATAACTTTTTATTAGCAGCATCAATGGGAGTGCAGGGCGGAACCTAATTTGATTCTGGCGCCGATATTTTTGCTAAAATGGCGGACGTCAACAGTTTGGGTTGGGACTGTCGTTTCCTTAGATATTAATTTCCGGCATAAAACGCAAAACTGATTAGGTTCTAGATCGAGGGAGTTGTTCGTGCTACTTCCTTTCCTTCGTTTATCAAGTGAGATTTCGGTCTGTTTCGTGGCCTCCGGCAAATTTGTTGCTTTGATATTTGGTTTTAAACAGTAACATTTTTATGGACCCAGTAATTAATCCACGATAACATAAGGCCTATTTAACTGCACACTAATAGCTGCACACTAATATAACTGCACACTAATAGCAAGTTTTCTTAGGAAAACTAGTCAGAATCAAAGTGCTGTGTGCGTTCTGTACAACGTTTTTCCATGAAGAGAAAAGAGGGTTTGAGATGGCAGTGGACCTGCCGGAACCTCCTTACTATTGTGTCCATACTGTGGATTACTTTGCCGGCACCTGTTTTAGGTAAAAAGAAATAATAATAAAAAAAATTATCTTGCATCTCTTACCCATTCATTCTATGCTTGACTTCTTTTCGTATCTCACGCGCTTACAGGTGGAATAACCATCAGGGATCTAAAAGTCAGCGTGTCTGAAAGTCCTTGCGCAGGCGACGTCAAGGTCCTTTGCCAAGCAAAGGTGGATACTAAAGAGGAACTCAAGTCGGCTAATTTTACCTGGCTACACAACGGAATTGTTATAGCTCACCCAAACATGCGACGAAGTGTTGATGAAGAGGATTATTTGATAAACGATTGGCTGCACGTAAACTGTTCGGCAGAGTCAGTTGGCAACGTGTGACTTGTCAGGCTTCTGTTGGAGACTTCCTGGTTAAAGAAACCAAGGACTTAAACTTTTCGGGTAGCCTAATCAAGGATTGTCCTACGCTAAAATATTCTAAATGTTGCATTGGCTTTTAGTTCCTGTTGAAGTCATATTCGAAGGGTTGGTAGATGACAAAATCTACGTTGTCAAGGGAAACAGCACTCATTTGCGTTGCAAAAGCCACGGGATATCCTTTTGCTGATCTAGAAATCACCCGTTCAGGACAAATTTTAGAACCTTCCGAAAGGTGATTTTCTTATTCGCTTATCTGAACGTTTCCGCACAAGGGATATTTTCTATTTCTTGTCAGGTTAAAGCAAAGCACTACAGCGGAAGGAATATGGAAGACATTGGAACTAAACTTTACGGACGTGCAAAGAAAAGAAAATGGAACTTATCAGTGCAAAGCTTCTAATGGAGAAGACGAGAAAATCGCGACAGTTCAATTATTAGTGCAAGGTATAATTTATACATATATTTGTAAGCGATTTTACAGGCATATTTCCTGTACTAGTGGCTCCTGAGATTAAGATTGGACAAGTCTTCGGCGTAGGCAAGCAAAGAATCTACCTAAACTGGACAGTGGATGATGGCCATTCGCCTATCACCAAGTACAGGCTTGCCACCATGAAAGCTGGCAATGAAACGGGTTGGGTTTACTGGCCAAAGGAAATAGATCGTGCGGCTACGGAATTGGTGATGAACGTGGAAGAAGCAACTGGCTATAAGTTTCGCTTGATTGCGTACAATGAGATCGGTGAAAGCAAATAGCAAAAACGCTGTGTCAAATAAGTATGTAGAGCCATTGGAAACAGGTAACCTATTTTTTTGTTTAGTTCAGTAATTATTTTCTATCATCTAACTATTTCTTAGATCCCTTTTATCAACCGGAAGCTTTTTCGTAACTGGCTCCACATCGGAATCCGTTTCGTTCAGTTGGAATGCGCCTGCAGAAAGTATTAAACCTTTTATTGGGCATTTTGAAGTGTGGCAAGCCAAAGCCGATGACACACACGAGCATACCGATGCTGTAACTTACCCAGAAAATGGGAATTTATATATGTTTGTGAAACTACTTCCTGCAACGAATTACGAATTCAAGGTAAGCCTAACACACATACAAAAAAGCGCGTAAAACATTCCAAGCCTTTTCTGTCATGCATTATCTCGTAGGTTAGGGCTTGTCATCGTTTTATTGATAAGGAGTGTGGGAACTGGTCTGAGCTTGTTAAAGGAACAACCATGGATGGCGGTAACCACGTATATTTTTAAAAGTTTCGTTAAAAAAATCTCTTGTACACAGAATCTAGCCCGCCAACAGAGCTGTCCGTTGACTGTAAGGAAAACAGCGAGAGCAACACTCGTTCCGTACAGGTTGAATGGAAACCGCCTACATAACCTAATGGCAAAATTATCCAGTATTTGGTAAGCTGTGATTGTTTTCGGGTTTATTCGAAAGAAAATAATATGAGGATTAATATCTAGGCAAAACTTAACGGAATGCCGAGTTACATTGGGTCCGGTCGCGTGATTAACGAAGACATCGGAAACAACCTGAAACATGTGGATGGGTCTGTTTTGAACTGTAATTTCGAAAATCTGTTGCCCAATACGGAACACACGGTACAAGTGAGTGGCGTGACCTCGGTAAAACGCAATGGGGAAGCAGCAGTTGCGCATTGCACAATGCCGCCATCTGGTCCTGATAGGAACGTCTTGAACAAGATTTAATGGTCTGCCTACTACGACAACAATCGTTGGATGTTCAAGTTGAAAATGCCACCCATGTCGCAAAGAAACGGTCAAATTTGTTGTCTGAGGTAGGTCTGTTTCCAATCAACTTCCAATTTTTTAACCTTCGTTATTTCACTCTAGGATTATTTTGGTGAAAATGGCTCCACAAATGGGCATCCAAAGTTTGCCGCCCATAGATAAGTTACTGGCAGACAGCAGCTCGCAAAATGAAGTCCATATAGTGAAGGGGAATCGCAGACTTCGGGCGCTTTCTACGTTGAAACGGTTTCACCGTAATACTTTTTAAACATACGAGCTTTTCTTTTATACATCGTAATCTTGGCACTATTCTAGGAAATCGACGTGGTCGGATATCATTTTGGGCGATGGACAGTTGGCTGAGACGTCGAACTGTGAGCAATGTCCGTTGAACGATAAGTCTTTGGAAACCACTAATTTAGAGGCTCCAGACGATGTGTCCGAGATCGTTGGTGAACTGCGGCACAGGCGGTCTTTTTGCATACAAACAGATGGGTTTCTAGATTCCGCAAGTAATTACACAGCTCTGGTAGAAATCGTCGGTAAGTGTTACACTTTCGAGCCAAACTATGAAGCTTAATTTTGATCGAATGTGGTTCATTTTAATTTGATGCTGGTAAAATGTATGTGTATAAGTATAATATACTTTTCTCTTTTCTAGTGCTGGATGTTGAAAGTAGTCCCCCGAAGGCGCGTCTATTCTACAGTCCTTACATGAACCCCATGGCTCCTCAAAACCCCGTGTCGCGCAGTCCAGTTCCTTCGGAAGATTCTCTTCCTCTCATTATCGCCTTGGGTATCCTTTGCGGTTTGGCATTT
>JAGJRP010001184.1:0-19732 GCA_022832235.1 Lepidurus couesii
ATTCGAGTTGAAAATTGGTAGTTGGATTAGGTTAACGATTAGGATAGGATAACGGATAACGATTCTTAGGTTAGGATAACCTAAGAAGATAAGAACTTAGGTCAGGATAACGATTCTCATCAACAACAGTTGATGAGAATCTTTAAAACTTGTAATTACTTTCACTCCATTAGCTGAAGAAAATGCATTTTTCGAAAAATTCGACAGCGTACACCTGTTTGTCACTAAATACGGAGAACGTGTTGCACAGACCAAACACAAGAAGCGACGCTGTGTGTAAAATTTGTCAACACGTTCTCCGAATTATTGTTATTACATTACATATTGTATTATTACATATTAAAATTACATATTATTATTACATATAATTTCTATTATTACGTATGGTATTATTGTTACTACATATAAATAAGCGGAGTAAAAATTTGTATTATTTTTTATTATTTTTTGGTGTCTCCAGAACGAATTAATCAGATTCCCATTAAAGTCAATGGTAAATCGATGATCGGTTAACGAACATCTTTTTGGAACGGATTATGTTCGTTAACCGATCACCACTGTTTAAGCGTAATGCTAATTCCAATATAAGCATGTCAAAATAAGCATACCAATCCAACTCGCAGCCCAATTGTTATATATCACTGACTTTGATCTCACTTTTTCCAGACCAACCGACCTTTGACACATCTCTTTTTTCATGTGGAATTGCCAGTTATCCTCCTTTGAAAAAGGTGTATCTTCTGAAGTTGTTAAAGAATTTGAGCTCAGCAATTGTATGGCATTAATTACATAGACGAACTTTTATGTTACAAATTGATTTCGAGATAGTGAATGCATAAAGGAAAATCTTTACACCAGTGCGATTTTCAAACTTTCTCCTTTAATTTGTATTTCAGTCCCAATTAAAGTAACGTGAAGTCTCTCGGGAGATACATTTTTATTATTGTATTACGAAGGATCTTAAAAAACTAAATGCTTTTACACCAATGAAGCAAATAACAAAGCCTTAGGTCAAACAACCAGCAGCTAGCGGAAGAGGTAGCGGAGAAAACCGTAGGTACCGCAGAGATAGTAGAAATTGGAACACAACCCAGAAATTGCGGAGTCCGTAGAAGAAGCAGCAATTGGGCACGCAGAAGCGGCAACAGTTGAAGTAAGAACAGAGGGAACAGATCTGTGACGACTTAGCTTTCTCACGATGGAGATCTCGTTGATAAGAGGGAAGGTCTTTGCAGGAAATAGCGTATCTAAAAGATTTTCTGGTAGAAACGGGGATAGTAAACCATTGACATAGTAAATCGTTGCGAGAAACTTCAGATAAGCAAATACTCTTAAGTGACGGCATTTCCCCCGAGACAAACATCTTGCCAAGCCTGAAAAACTTATTAATCTGGTCAACAGAATAAAAAGAAAGTTTTTCGCATACTATATATCTTTTATAATCCGAAATATCTAAAAGAATCTTTAGCCCTGATTGACCAAAAAATTCAAGAAGAAAAAATTCAGTGGATGGATCGATGGGACAAAACTTCCAGCCCTTTAAAAGACCTTCAGGCATGTCCTGCTAAAAAGCCAATTATTGCAACGAAACTGTCAAAAAAGATCTTATCGAAACTAATTCAAGCAAGAACCGCCCATTTTCCCACACTAACTTTTTTAATACGTATAAAGAAAATAGATGATGACAAATGCGGATGTATAGATAGACCAAGTAAAGCAAGATCTCCCCCATTTATTTTTCCATTGTAGATTTTATAACAAAGATAGGGCTAAACTTCTTCGAATTTTAAGTAAACATCGTCTCAATTTTAATTCACAAACTTTGTTGACAAATCCTGCTATTATCCCTCACAATGTAACTTTCCTAAATCAATTAAACAACCAAAGTTAACTACGGTCAACTTTAAAAATTAGACATACACACCCCCCCATTAATATCTTTATGTACTCTCTTTCCAAACCGAACTACCCCTACCAAATATTATATGCTCTCTATTATGCAAGTTAAAACTTAAAATTTGGTTAACTCTAAAAAGAAACGTGTAGGAAACTCCGGTTTGTAAATACCCCCCCCCCTCTTTTATCCAAGAAATGTAAAGCTGAAATGACTAAAATAAATGTAACCGTCAATAGGCTGTGCCTACGATGGTCTCGATTATAAAAAAAAGCAGGGTCAGAAGAACGACAGCGTCAGTATCAAATGGCTTTGAAGGCAATAACGTTGAGACGACCATGATGAATATCCTCAAGTTCATCAGGAGAATAGCTCGTGCGTAGGAACTAGCTAAGGAGGGAAGACCATAAGATCTAGTGGGAGACAAAATATCCAGAATTTTGTCGAGCTTAAATGAGAACGATAAAAGCGATTTTAGAACTTTTTCGTAAAGGGAAGCACATGCAGCAGTAGATACAGAGATAGAGAATGGATTTGATCGTCGATCGCATCGGAACAACTGGAACTGCGTTGAACAAAATTGTTGAACATTTCTTTGTGTAAAGAATCAGCAAAGTGAAACCGTTTGTCAGTCTGACAATTTTTATTTGTGCTTTGTTTGTTTATTTAAATTACGCTTTATTAGACTGAAAATACAACGCGGTAATGTAAATACTTTAAACGAAACCACGAATCAAGCCATGAAAATACCTACACGTCCGGCTATTCCTAGATTAAGTGTCGGTAATGGAACAAAAACATTGTTAGAAAAGCATTAGCCTAGCTTAGAAAGCTCCGCTGGTGGCGCGAAAATACGAATCTTAATTTGGCATACGTCCTATACGTAACTCATTCTGCATGACCTTCCGGCTGAACCCTTTACGAAGAACAAGATCATTCCCAAAAACGACGCATAAGGACGACACTTTCTGGGTTTTGTGGGTCCACTAACGAATCTGACAGGAACATTTCCCAAGTGTCCCGAAAAATGCCGACCCAAAGCCCACAAAGATTGGATTACTTGTTAACATGTTAAGGAGCACAGTATCGTAGTTTAAAAAAATAAAATAAAAATTAGGTCGTATATGAAATGTTTGGAGTGCAAGCTATTCTGGAAATAATCTCAGTAGTAATTAAAATAATTGCACTTTCTGCCAGAGTAAAATTTCGCGTGGTACAACACTGTAGATAAAAATTTGGATATTTGAATAACTGTATTCAATATGTACCTAAATGTAGCATTAATGTAGTTTATTTCTAGATATAGTAATTATATGACCTATTATTACAGATTTAATACAATAAAATAATTATAAATAAATAGAAATCCATTACAAGATGTGCCCATCACTAGACATCCTTTAGCTTTCAGGTAGTTAAATGTGAAACCAAATAACTTCCATGTTATCTAAACTAGATTAAATAAAAGCGTACGAAATGAAACGAAGCTTTGTAGGTACCAAAACTTGTTGCCTTTTATAATAGTTTGTACAACGCCAATCACCTCCGCTTTCTCCGAAAAAACACCCACAGCAAAACAGAAAGAAGCATACAGTTTAACAGAACGATAAACTAATGAACCAATTACAATGGTTTTGAATGGCAAGGGAAAAAAACAGAAGTATACAAATGAACCCTTTTTCGGAGAACTCGCAGAAAAAAAACAACAACAAAAAACAGGTACAGTGCTGTGCCCAGGGTACAAATTTCGAAACGAATTATAAACCGCTGCAACTTAGTAAAGCTATTAATATGGGTAAATTACGTGTTTTCCCAAAATGAACACGTTCATCCCATGCATACCATCATTATGAAACATTGAGAGATAACCAGTTTTCTCCCATTTGTTTTGCCAAACACAAAAGAGGAGAGCAGCCAACACTTCTTTTTCCCCCCCTTGAAAAGAAAAAGGAGATTTTTTAATAACCCTTTTTTATCTACACATTCATTTTCAAGAGATCAGAATTTCATTCCTGGGCATTTCCTTTTTTAAAAAAAGAAGAAAACCTGAATTTCTTCACTTCAAAGGTCACCATATTGTTTATAAAAAAAACTATCCTGGTTTCTTTTTCATATCCAAAAGTTATTGAAAATAAATGAAGTTAACCCCATTGGCCGAGCCACTGCACTTTCCGTTTGCACCCAATCGCACACATACACACACATAAACCATTGTTATATCATAGAGAAACAAATGTTCAACCATGAGCAAAAATTCGTCCCATTTCTGTACAATTTCCCTCGCACATTTTACGCGGTATCTATAAAATGAAAAACAATATATCAAATTAGCTGCACAAACCCAGAAAATAATAAAGTTTATGAAGTTTACCTGACGTGAAAGTTTCTTCTGTAGTGATAGAGTTTTCCACAGGCAATCCCTCGCCCGGGTTTGTACCATCATGGAGATAGTCTTCTGTACAAAAGTGATCCTCACTGGAATCGTTCTTACTCAATTTCTGATGAGGTTCACTCTCATCCCGGCCCAGATCATCACTCGTCAACTTTCGCTTCCGGTACTCCAAAATGGATAACTAACATCAAGGAGAAAATAAAAAATAAACTTCACAATGATTAATACACACAATGCATACATTAAAATTCGATACGGAAAGTTTGATACAGATATTTTAATTGAAATCGATACCGAAAGTTTGATGCAGAAATTGAAATCGATACTGAAACTTTGAGTCAGAAATCGAAATCGAAACTGAAAGTTTGATACTGAAATTGAAATCGATACTGACAGTCTGATGCAGAAATTGAAATCGATGCTGAAAGTTTATATTCGATATGAGTTTAAATCCAATAAAAAATCAAGCTGTGGATAAACGTAATTAAATTCAATAGTCAACATTACCTTCTTTTTGGCAGGTTTGGGCGTGTCTTCAACCAGGGGCGAAGGTTTTGGTTCCACAGGTTCAGAATTCTTGGTTAATTGCGTCCTAGAAGTTCTAAAATCCCATGCTGGTTTGTTAACAAACTCCACAACCGGACTTTCGTTCACTTCAGGTGGCCAGAGCGACGGCGGACACACGGGAGGTGGGATTAACCCTACAACGGTAGGAGCGAATCCCATAGTTTCAGGCAACAATGGAGGCGGAGCCGCGTAGCCCGCAAGGGTGAACCCACCATTCGGTAGCATGAATGCGTTCCCCGCCTCGTTTCCAAATTGGTTGTAGCCTAACTTGGCAACTTGGCCAAAGTTAAATTCCGTTTCAGCTGGTAACGTGGGTGCGGCTAGCAGGATCGAACTGGGAGCGATCGCCAGACTCTGATTAGGGTTGGCTTCCACTGGTGGTAATGGCGGTGGACTGGGGGACGGTCGACTGGGATTGGTGAATTGCTCAAGAACGTCCGGAGCCTCCGGATTGGCAAAAACGGCGCGATCTGGCCGGAAAAACGGGTCGTCTTTGGTCAAATCGTCCACTTCGCTCTCAAACGAGAGCGGAGGAGGAGGGTCTTTAAGTTCTTCGGGGGATCTTGGCGGCTCCTCTTTTTCTACATCCGGCAATTCTTCCGTAGTAGGAGGCAAATCAGGGGAAATGTTCGGTTCATTAATCACGTCCGTAACAGGAACTACTTCGGGGAGAGGCTCTTCTTTTTGGTTCTCGCTTTCAGCTGCTGTTTCGGGTAATTCGAACTCGCGTTCTTGCAGCTTCATCTCTGCTTTGGCTTTATCCAAATTAGAACGTAGGACGCTTTTCTGCAGGTTCTCGGACGCTCCATCCTCTAAAGTTGGCGTAATACCGGGCGTGGGTGTACTGGGCGGGGTAAACGATGCTTCGGAGGACATAGACGCTCTCGCTAGACGTCTCTTCTTCAGGGGAGTTACATGTTCCAGATCCTGGCTTCCAGCTCCTAAAGAGAAGGATTCCTGCGTGATGGGGCCACTGGGATGTCCTACAGGAGCGACTGGCGTTCCCGTTCCTCCGTGGGAATGCGAGTGTTCGGCCGCCACTTCAGTTTCTTCACTGATCGCTTGTCTGAGCCACCGTTTCTTCGCAAAACGCACTTCAGGGTTGACATTGCTGCCTTCATCACTGCCAGGTCCATCACCAGGTGCGAGACTCACAGGGAGCGCAGGAGTGGGCGTGTCAGGAGAGGCGGGACCAGAACGTACCAAGGCCAACGCTGGAATTCCACTCGGACCCGAGGAATGCCGCACTGGAAAAGGTCGCTGGCCTGACCGGGTGGGGCTTTTGGGACTTCGCATGTAACACAAAGGAACAGCCAAACCTCCGTCCTGTGGAGTCGTGGGACTGCCCAAGGTATCGCCGTTCGAGCCTGGCACTTGATCCTTCGGCCAAGTACTGGCCATTAGCTGTGCAAAATAACGAGGGAAGAAAATTCATCAAATAAATTATCATTCACGTTATATAGTTAACACTTCAAATGCATCAAATCGACAGTATAATCAAGTACGAATAATTTATAAGAACTGACAACTTTCTGAAACAAGTAATTTTTATTAGATATTGATTTTTAGGCTCCCGTATACTTTAGCTTATTGATGCCAAAGGGTCATAGATGCCAAACAGCCAAACAGTCAAGTGACAGTCATAGATGGCGCTGATGTTTGTTGCTGTTTTGCCAACAGGTTCTCCGGTTAAAAACCCGCAGGTTAAAAGTGACACTAGTGTGTGATATTGTTGCAAAACGTTATCCGGAAAACAGTGACAAACAGGTATAATGTATCCCGCTGTCAAAGTATTTTGAACAATGCATTTTTTTCAGCTAACGGAGTGAAAGAAAGTAAAAATTTTAACGATTCTGTTAAAGTGTTCTGTTAAATGATTCATCAACTGTCGTTGATGAGAATAGTATGTGGATATCGTTATGGAGAGAAAAAATTCGGGTGGGGGGTGATCCCCCCTCCCCCCTGGGTACGGGCCTGGTTAACCTAATCCAACTACCAATTTCCAACTCGAATGACACCTCTTCGTCATTCTTTTTCAGATCACGCTTTGCAACAATTATGATGACATACAAGTGTCATTTTTAACCGCAGGGTTTTTAACCGGAGACCGCGTTGGTTCTGTTAGGTGTTCGTTATCCGATCAAAAAAGGCGGAAAGAAAGTGTTCGTTATCCGATCTGTTCGTTAACCGATCACCCACTGTAGTTAATACAAATGCATCAAATCGACAGTATCATCAAGTACGAATAATTTATATAAGAACTGACAACTTTCCGAAACAAGTAATTTTTATTAAATACTGATTTTTAGGCTCCCGTATACTTTAGCTCATTGATGGCAAGAAGTCATAGATGGCGCTGATGTTTGTTATTGTTTTTACCGCCAGGTTCTCCGGTAAAAAAACCCGCACGTTAAAAGTGACAATACTGTGTGATATTGTTGCAAAAACGTTCGCCGAAAAATAGTGACAAACAGGTGTCATTCGAGTTGAAAATTGGTAGTTTAATTGGAAATGAATTAGCTTAGGGTAGGTTAACGATTCTAATCAACTTTCGTTGATAAGACTCGCTAAAACTTGTACTTTCTTTCACTCTATTAGCTGAAAAAAATTACTGTTCAAAAAGTGATACACTGGTGTCATTTTTGACAACGGGATACATTACAACGATTTGTCACTAAACCCGGAGAACGTGTTGTGTTTTGCGAAAGCCTTGCGTAAAAAAAAAAACAAAAAAAAAAAACACTTGGCTAATTGTCGCCAAAATTTCTACGCTTGTTTTTCTTCTGAAAAATACAGCTTGTGACCACAGTTTTCTGTAACAGACCAGTGTCCTCAAGTATCGAACTTTCGGAACAAGATTTCTCAAAAACGGCTCGTCACGACAGATTCAAAAGCAATTTAAAACAAGTTTTATTTTTTTTTATCAGCTAGTGCACAACCTATTTTTAGGCAACGTATTTCACATAATTGCAAACTTGATTTCCATGTTACTGTGCTCAAGCTTACTACAGAAGAATTTTTACGAAATGTGCTGGTTTTAACGAAAAATTGTTCCTAAATTCCAAATGCTAACCGCCTTTACCGAGCTAAAGTATACGGGAATCTTAAAGAAAAAGCTAGTGCTACTTGATTAGCGCTAGTTTTACGTCGTAAATAAATTTTCAGACATACTAACCTAATATTTTTGCCTTTAGTGGCTTTCGTACGATTAAAGTACTATGATGTCTTGAGGTAAAAAAATACCCAATGGATACCCTACAGATCGCTTATCCAATTGGCCAGCGGGTTTAAACTTCCCTTGCACTCCCTTCTTCCGTGTCCAAACCAAACCGAACTCCAAAATCGTGTTCAGGTTAAGCCAAAATTTTCTCGTTTACTTTCATGTATTTCACTAAATGCGAAGAACCATTTTGCAAAGCAATTTTTGTAAAGCGAAGAACCATTTGGACTTCGTCTGAACACGCTTCACAAGTTCGGTCTGGACACGTTGTCTCCTATACCTCCCTCTCTTTCTCCTTTTTGGGATTGTTAAGGCTCCCGTATACCTTAGCTCGGTATAGGCGGTTAGCATGGGGAATTTCGGAACACTTTTTTTGAGAAAACCAGTGTATATTATGAAAAAATTCTTTTACAAGGCTCTTGAGTTTGCCCACAGGTAGTGCACAACCAAAGCACGATTCTTTCTAATGAGCAGTTAATTAGCAATATGCAAATGAAGTTTGCAACTATGAGAAATACGTTACCTAAAAATATGTTCTTTGGTTGTGCACTAGCTGCTAACAAAAGAAAATTTTTGCATTAGATAGTTTTAAAATCTGACAAGCCGTTTTCGAAAAATCTTGTTCCGAAAGTTTGACGACTTGACTTTTTACATTGTGCTGCTACAGCAAACTGTGGTAACAAATCGTACGTTTCAGAAGCAAAACAAACGTAGAAACTTTGCCCGCAATTAGCTGTCTATTTATTTTCTTACTTTCTTACGCAAGTCTTTCACAAAACAACAAAAACTACTAGTGGCATCTGTGAATTGTTCCTATCAATAAGCTAAGGTATACGGGAGCCTTAAGTTATTGTTATTTTTATTTCTTGGTTGTGATCTCGAAATACTCAGTCAATTGGCGCCCAAATTATGTAAAGGATAACTACTATAACCAACAGTAGGCGCGAGCCTACGTTGAGTATTAAAAAAAAGGTTATAAACATATTAACTTTTCTGAATTGTGTACATATAATTAATACACCCGGTTTGAGCTAGCAATCTTTACTACATTCATTATACTGGATTCTGGTTTTAGCCGATTTAAAAGCAAGTAGAAGGTCAGCGTTAATTACCTGCAACCCTTAGTTTACATCGCCCCAAAAAGCCCAAAAAATGGAAATAACTTCCCATATTTTCATCTTCTCCTTATTCGAATGTTTCTAGCGTTAACTGGGTAAATTAAGACCAGGAAAAAGTTTCTTAGTGTAACTGAATAAGCAAAGAAAGTAACTTAGGCAAAAAATAAATTACCTTCTTAGTTTTTGGACATTTGAAGGAGATCATATCCCCTTTATCCGACTCATCAATGGGAGTGGTGGCATTCGAATTCGGAAACGGGCCATGTAAATCAGGTTCCTCGTCGAGCGTAGGAGATTGCATATCACCTGAGGACGTCCGAGAACGTTCTCCCATGGAAAGCACCGCGCTAGATCGCCTCATCCGCCCCCTCCTTCTTCCACACCTTCAATAACAGTCAAGTTCCAATACCGTGATAATAAAAGATAACAAACTTACCCTCGTTTGGCGAATTTCCCCTTGTCTTTATGTTCTAACGAAGGCAATCTTTCGCGTCTTTCTCCAATGTCGAACTTTTTTTCTGTCTCCTCATCAGCCTCGTCACCATCTTCGTGCTTTTTAGGCGAAGACTGGGAATCTCGCCGATGGGTTCGCGCCATTGCTTCTTGTTTCCTCTGTGCCTGCTTCTCCATCCGTTCAAACGCTTTCATAATCGCCTCCATCTTCCTTTCTTCTCGAGTCTATAAAGATACAGCTCACTCATTAACCTGATCTAAATTAAGCCACAAAATTAGAAAGGAATTATAAATTACTTTTGCCGCCTTTTTTTGCTCGTCGCAATGGCCGTCACCCTGCTCATCATGATCCGTCACGAAAACGTTCGAATGAGTTCCGGGCGAGGCCAAATCCGTCCCTTCATGCCCCGAATCCACCGAAACTTTAGAAATGCTTCTTTGCGCCCGTCGTTGAGGCGAACTCAAAATGTCCGTGGTCCCAGTGGCTGAAGATGTCCTCCGACGTCTTTTCTTGGGCTCCCTAGCCGGCACAAAAATCAAATAAATATATAAATCCAATCCATTTTTAATCTATTTTTGTTTGTACTTTCTTTGTTTATTTGCAAAAAAAAAGTGATATTTTCTAAAAAAAGCATGTTACTTTTTTCTATTCTTTTTAATTTTTCTTACTGTTCTTTTCCATCTTCTTAAAAAAAATGTAGTTTGTGAGTAAAACATTTATTAAAATATTTTTCTATTTTTTAAATGTTTAATTGTTTTCAATTAAATTGCAAAAATAATCACAGATCTAAATCAGATTTTTTAAAAATCTTCCTTCTATTTTTCTTTTGTTTCTCTCTCGCTCTTTTTCTAAAGCCGCTTTACTTTCTGTTTATCCATTTCTACTGTTTTCCTGGAACCCCTGAACGTAAATAAGAAGAAAAACTTACTCGGTAATCGAAATTCTCGCTGATCTGGGACTCGTACGCTGCCCAGGACACTTTTTATGCTCGCAAGGCATCCAATTCTTGTCCTCGTGGGGCACTACAATTTCCTCCTTCTCCGCAATAGCCGTCTTGACGACCAAATACAGATGAATGAGTCCTTTGCCGAGCGAGTGCTTGATTTCCGCATTGGAGACGCATGACTGCCTGAGAAACCGTGCTTCGTTGCCGTAGGACCGTCCATCCAAGCACACCTCCAGATGCCCATCCCCCGCTCCCGTGGAACAGAAGATCACGTGGGGCAGTGCGGTACTCGCGTTCGAAGACAAACTCGACGGTCGTAACTGACTGGGCAACATGAGTTTGCCCCGGCATTCCAAGATGGTCTGGCCCGGTTCGAGCCTCCGGTTGGCGGTCAGCGTCTTCCAGCCTTGACCGTTAACTACCAAGTCATGAACTGGGGAATCAGGTACCACTAACGCCACAGGGGCTACATGGGCCCCATTTTCGCTTCCCAGGATCCCATTAGGCTTCAACGCTCCCACCCGGGCCCTTAACTCGGGCGAATAATGGTTCGTGACTGCCTCTTCGTAGTCCTCAATCCATTCCAGGCTAGGCGGATGGTGAACTGTAGGGGTGTCCACCGGACTCGCTAGATCCCTAGGATCAGGGGTACGGGGCAAGGTTATACTCGAATCTTGGGACACTTCAAGCTGCTGTTGCTGTTCCTGCTGCTCCAGGAGTTGCTGCTTTTCCCGCCAGAGTTTTCGCCGTCGCACACTGCCAGGATTGGGCGTTTTGGTGCTGGCATCTTCGCTGTCGGGATCTTCCTTGCGACTGCGCTTCCGACCCAACTTGGGCCCTCGCCGAGGCTTGCTTTCCTTGTTATTATTCATGTGTAAGGTGTCGCGTGTAGTGGCTTTGGAAGCCCCACCCCTCCCGCGACTGCCCCGCCCGCTCCAGCTGTTCTTGCGTGGTTTATCTTCACGCAAATCCTCGTGTAGGTACGTCGGCCGGTCACGGAAGGAATCCTTGATGACGGGGGGTGTTGCGAGGCGGAATTCTTGGCGTTTACGGTACTGGACGCCTCTAGCGCGAGCTTTGTCCACCCTTCTAGGTTGGCACAATTCACACAGGTACTCTTCTGGGATGTTAGACCGGTCGATCCCCATGCAATCCACGTGCTGCCATACCCTAAAAAAACACAAATTCCGGAATTGTAAAACAAAATTCAAGACACTCAGATTTTAAAGATACCCGATTTTTAACAAATTTACGTTTAAACAATAAACTTTGGCAACAGGCTTATGCCTATATGTCAATCTTAAGCTAAAAAAATGTTAGCTAATAATGATAAAAGAAATAATAATAATAATAAATAATAAAAATAATAAAAATACTCGAATGTTCCGGTTTCAGAATTATTTTACACAAGAATAGTGAAACAACTGATTAAAAAATATTGCCTCCTAGCAATAAAATAAATTAATAATAAATAATAATAATAAAAATAAATAAATAATAAAAACACTCGACCATTCAGACTTCAGAATTATTTTAGACACGACTAGTGAAACAACTGATCAAAAGGTATTAGCTAATAATAGTAAAATGTATACAAGTAAAAAAAAAAATAACTAATAAAAATGTATAAAAATAAATAAACAATACATAAAAAATTAAAAATAATTAAAAATTAAAAAATGTTAGCTAATATATGTAATTTTAAGACTACGCTATCAAAATTGAGAGTCATTCTGGAGTAAGTGATGTAGATATTTTACACTTACGGTGATTACTAATACTAAATAAGTCATTACGTAACTAAATAGATTTGTAAATAATCACTCACTGTATGTTATAAACGTTAGTGAAAAGTAAATTGTGAGATTATGACCACACTTCAAAAAACTTCGCTGGTGAATGGTTATAAGCAGGTAGATATTTCTACCGCTGACGATTATCGCAATAACTTGAAAATTAAGCATTTACCGGAATTATCGGATGCACTTAAAACTACCATGCGGTAGCGGTAGTCTGGAATTTGTGACTTCGAAGAAAAAAAATTACGTAGCTGTGGTCAGGTAGTGGTCGTTGACGCTTTCGGTTTGAGGGGGTAAAGGTCATCAAGGACTTAGCACTACTGTGTTAATTATGAGGATAAAAGGCACCGAACTGTGTTGGGGAAATGAACATGTGGTTGATAAGGTCGTTTCTCTCTTTTCGAATGTGGTCTACCCCAGTTTGCCTTATTTGCAAAGGGCGCTTCTATAGATTTTCTTGTGAAGTTTTTTTTTTTAAAGGCAAGAATTTATTGTCCTTTGCAAACGTTTTGCGTCGTTGAAAGGGGAGAAGCGGGTTTCATACTATGCAATTTAAATTTCTTACGCCCGATCTTGTACGTGAAAGCTTACTCTCTTATTACGTCACAGCTAACCCATACCGGTACCGATTAGCGCTACCGCATTGCGCGCTAAGTATTGCGGTAAATACTTATCGCGGTAAGTAAAACTGAAATCTTCACTACCGTTCTCGCGATAGCGGTATGATTTTTTTGTACCGTTTCAAACCCTGCCTCTAGGTAGGTTTAACCCACTATATATGTACGTGTATAAATGAACCATAGGTATGAATGTCTGTTATGTAATGACGAATGATCTGCAACGATCGTTCCAGGCAACGAGCCTAGCTCACGCCTTAATTTCGCAAAAAAAAAAAAAAAAAAAAAACGGCTTGGCAGGCTTACAGTGCATTGCTCCCGCTTCAGCAATAGCGGAGTTTAAAGGAAATGATACGTAATACTGGGATGTGTGATGTTTGTCAAGGGAAGCTAACGTTATGATCGATTTCTCGGACGTCAGGTGTGTTGGGCAAATATTTTCGGGCAAAGTTATTCCAGTTCGGCATAAAGATCCCTCGTTAGGGACGATATTGCAGCATTATTAAAACTCGAAGGCCCGAAGCAAGTCGTTCGTTTGGGAACCTTTCATGGTTCCGACCCCCAAGTGACGACTCGTCGAGTAAACTTTATGGTTTCTTCCCGCTCCGGAGACTTTAGGCTGACGGTAACCGATGCCTATACCGTACCTCGACTCAACGTGAGTCGCAGGGCTCTGGAATATCCCAGGCTGAAACGCACGTGGAAAAACCTGGAGAAGCTGGACTTATCCTCTATCGATTCTGGAGAAGTCACCGTTCTGTTAGGCATGGACGCCGTGGATGCTCACGACATATTGGAAGTCCGAAAACCACCCAGAGACACGAATGCTCCGAAGGCTATTCATACTCCCTTCGGTTGGTGTGTCGTCGCGCGCCTTCCAGCCGACTTCGGGAGCTCGGCTTCCAGCAAGGCTCCACCCGTGTGTGGCCATGTTAACCTGCCAGCGGAGTCACACATGGACGACACTCTGCATTTCATGGTTAAGAAATTTTGGGAAATTGAGTCTTTAGGGATTAAGGCCACTCCCCAACTTCAGCGACCTGATCATGCCCTAGCGCTTAAGTCCATAGGCTCCACGATCCGGCATAATGGCGTCCGATACGAAGTGGGCCTTCCATGGAAGTCAAATGAAGTTTCGCTACGGAATAATCGTGGCGCCACTCTTCGTCGATTGTTTAGCCTTGAACGACGTTTCCGATCCAACCCCGAATATGCCCGAAACTACGAAGCCATAATTAACGAATATGTACAGCTGGGACACGCGGAAAAGCTCAGTTACACAGACCTCGACGGACCCCGGGGAAGGACATCGACCCTAAGACAGTCACTTCATTACGTTACGTGAGACTTTGTTGTTGCAATGTTTTCGTTTGGTATTACTTTCTTTTATAATCGCATTAGACGCAAATACATCAGGCCGTATATCTTTAACCTCATCAAATAATAAATAAATTTAAATAAATATTTCAGACAATTTGCTGTGGAAACTTGTCATCAAACAAGATGCAGTTGATGATTCGTAGGAAACTAGAGACAAAATACAAAAGAAGTAGAAATAATTAGATGAAATGGAAAACGATTGTATGAAAAACTGCGTTTTCAGCGTTTAAAAAAATATTTAGCTTATTTAGCTATGGTTCTGGTGTGGCGAATTGTCGTGTAGCGAATTGTCACTGTAGCGCTGGTGTGGCGAATGGTCAGGATTAGTAAAAACTGGTGAAAGTGGGCAGGGCCCTCTTAACCATATGGGCCGACTGGGCCCGGTCCAGGGGCCCCCGAGGTTAGGGGCCCCATACTAACATGTTTAGGGGCCCATCCCGACCTGTTTAGGAGCCCATTTTGAAACTTGGCCCATGGGCCCACGGGCAAGGCGACATAGGGCCGACTCGACAATAGGACTACGGAGCCCCCGACAAAAGGCCTACGAGCCCCGACAAAAGGCCTACGAGCCCCGACAATAGGACTACGAGCCCCGACAATAGGCCTACGAGCCCCAACAATAGGCCTACAGTTGTAAAATCCTTGAAGGGACCAATGGAATGAAAAGTCTCCGCTTATTGGTTAAGCACTCTGGTCATTGGTTAAGCGGCAACGAGATTATTACCCCGATTTCAGGACTGCAAGCCCCGACAATAGGACTACGAGCCCCGACAAAAGGACTACGAGCCCCGACAAAAGGCCTACGCGCCCCGACAAAAGGCCTACGCGCCCCGACAATAGGACTACGCGCCCCGACAATAGGACTACGAGCCCCGACAAAAGGCCTACGCGCCCCGACAATAGGCCGGGCGCCGGCCAAAAGCTCGAGAAATAGTATTATTTAGTTCCTAATTTGTAAGTGCTTACACGTCTAACACATGACAATTGGATTATCCCTTCCATTGGTATTTTCCTTCCATTCTCAGGCGAACATAGCGAGAAAGTTCCCTAGCACTGGTTACGCGCTTCCCATTACCATCATTATTTGAGTGCCGACCTCATGAAAGAAGTTGGTCATAGGTGTGTATTCGGCTGCTGCATTCTCAGGATATGGCTTGTAGGCCTATTGTCGGGGCGCGTAGGCCTATTGTCGGGGCTCGTAGTCCTATTGTCGGGGCGCGTAGGCCTTTTGTCGGGGCTCGTAGGCCTTTTGTCGGGGGCTCCGTAGTCCTATTGTCGAGTCGGCCTTATGTCTACGTGCCGGCCCACGGGGGTGTTAAGACGGCCCTGAAAGTGGGTTTTTATTGCGGCGAATCGTCTAGAACCCCAGACAGAATCACTCATCCTCTTCGTCTTGCTGACTTTTTCTTTTCCTCAGGCTTTTCTTCAGGTCAACCATCCCCCAAGCAGCTTTTAACAATTTACAATAAAATAGATATATTCTTACTTTGAAATTGAACTTACATTTGGGATAGATTTGTAGGTAATTCTAAGCAGATTGAAAATAGCACTTTCATACAATTGTGCAAAACATACCTTAATCACGAGAAGAAAAGTTATTCCAGCGCCTCCAAGCCACCTTTCACCATCAAAACAAGTGTTGTTACAGCAAATTTTCCCCTTTTACACTGTTGCCGCAAAATTTTGTGAGAGACACCGTGTGGCAAAAAGGAAAACTTCGTATATCTTCATATTTTTTTAGCTTTCTTAAAAAATAGTTGTGTGGGATTGGCCTACCCGCCCTGTGTGCCAACAGGCCCCGCTCTCCCCTACTGAATCCCCAATACCTCCTAGATTGCAGACCGGACAGTTCTAAACCTTCACTTTCGAGCTTATAACTTATATGCCAGAATTCCATGTCTCTCAAGGCCTTTCTCCTCCTGAATAGCTTCACATTGCAGGAATAGCATTAGGAATGCGCGAACACTTCGAACTTGATATATGTGAGGAATACATTATCTAGGAACCTTATCATTAACTTTTGGGTTACGTATTTAAGATAACAAAGGGTTTTTCTTAATCAAACTAGGGAGTCAAGGCTGAAAGTTGGTAGTATAGGCATGACTGGGGTGTCCAACCCTATCTTCAATTCGCCAACGTTTGCGAAATTGACGAAAAATGTTGGCGAATCGGCTGTTCCAAAAAATTCACGGACAAACCTGGTCAAAAATATCTTAATTTCGTAAATTCAAACGGTGAATATCTTTTTAGCCCTCTCAACTCGTTCCTTGGGCTGCAGCGCTGAACGAAAAGTTTTTACTGGTAGAACCATTTTAAGTTTTGCGTTGCAACAATTTTGGCGAATTGTAGTGTGTTGGCGAGTTTGGCGAATTCAGAGGGCATTTTCAAGTGTTGGCGAATTGGCACCCCGGTTCGTCAACACGTTGGCGAATCGAAAAAAACGGTTGGACACCCCTGGCATAGGAGTTCAATTAGGATAACCAAGAAACAACTGGAGTTCTTTTTATTCGTACATTACAAATAATACCATTTAGGATGTCTTCTTTTTTGACAGTATTCCTTTAGATTGCGTCTTAATGGATAGATATTTTTTCAGTTTCCAAGCAAGGAACACGAGAATAGCAAGGATGGCATGAAATACAGCCAAAAATAACACAACGATGTCTATGAGGTAGATTTGGCAATTTGAAAGATCTCGGGCAGCCGACCGTAAGTGAGGCGCTCCTTTATGCCGAATCACATATTCCACCCAGTACACTGCTCTTTCCACTGGAGTTTCGGGCTGATCGCGCAAAAGTCTTGATAAGTGTTTGACTTTCAAGGAATACCTGCTCGCATGAAAGGAGTTTAGAAGTTGTTCAATTTATCGTGAATCAACTTACGATGGATCGGTAGTTACACGGTGGATTGCTTGGTAAAACTTTTCTTCGGTAACCTCATCCCAAGATAAATGGATATATAGCATAACCGTCTCTTTCTGCTTTAACTGGAATAGGATACGAATTTTTATTTTTTAGTACGATACATCCTCAGAAGTTAGTAACTTTACCTAGGTTTATCATCTGATCTCCAAATACGGGAAAGGCAATCAGTGGGCAACCATGGTAAACACTTTCTTGCGTTATACTAAGCAATCCACCATGTGTAACAAAAGCCTTGATTTTCCCATGGCCTATAACACAAAAACAATATTTAAAAAAAAAAAATTAGTAATAGGACTACGGAAAGGGGTAAAAATCATACCAAGAAAATCTTGTTGAGGAAGCCATTTGACAAGTCGCACGTTATCACTCAGTCCCTCAATTTTTTCGTCCGTCTCCCACTTCCAGACTACTCTTTGCGGAATGCGGCTGAAAACTTTAACAAATATACTCCGTACGTGCAAAGGTATATCCACTCCTCGTACGATTGATCCGAAGCTGACTATAATAAAGCCGTGTTCTCCAGAACCGCTCACGAAATCTTCCAAGTCCTACCCCTTTAAAAAGGTCTTAAAATTTTTAAAAGGAATGAATAGCAACTATTTACTGATTGTAACGGCTTGGCAGGTTTGCAATGCATTGCTCCAACTTCAACCATAGCTGGGTTGGAAGGAAATTGGTAATTAGTACTGGGATGCGTGTTTGTTAGGACAAAACTAACGTTTCTCTCGATTTCTCGAACGTCTGGCGTGCCGGGCAAATACTTTTGAGAAAAGGTATTCCAATGTGGCATCACGAAGTACTTGCGGTAATAGATATTGAGCAGAGTTTCCCAAACGTTGCAGACGCGCTCACGAAAGTTCATTCGGCTACTGTACGTTCCTTGAAATTCTGGTACGTAGCTGAATGCATTGGGAGCGCCAACAGCTTCCAAAATCCAGTTTGGGGGTGCGCTAGTTGTTTAATAGATGAACGGAACTTGGAAGTGATGTACTACTGGCAGCACACACTCGTTAAATAAGGCGTCGATGATAGCAATATCGTATTTTTTGGTTTTATCTTGCAAAAGCTCCTGGAATTCTGGATTTGTAAAAGTAACATGGCAGATGTAACTAGCCATCATTATTACTGGACCCCAGAATTCAGGCACAGTCTGCCTCCAAAAGGCATTTTCATTTCCTTTAGAGCATCGCCAGCCTGCATGCATTGCGCCCACTTCAGCAATAGCAGGGTTTAAAGGAAACTGGTAAGTAATACTGGGATGTGTGTTTGTAAATAGAAAACTAACGTTCCTAATCGATTTCTCGGAGATCCGGCGTGCCGGGCAATACCTTTTTCGAGCAAAGGTATTCCATTCTGGCATCAAGACATACTTGCGGTAATACATGTTGAGCAGAGACTCCCAAAGGTTGCTGGCTCGCTCGCAGAAGCTCATTTGGCTAGTATAAGTTCCGTGAAATTCTGGTACGTAACTGAATGCGTTTGGAGCGCCAATTGCTTCCAGAACCCAAGTTGGTGGCGCGCTAGTGCTTAGATAGACGAACGGAACAGGGAAATGATGTACTACTGGCAGCAGCAAGATCGTATTTTTTGCTTTTGTCTCGCAAAAAGTCTTGAAACTCAGGATTGTTAAACGTAATATTGCAGATGGTACTGATCATTGGAACCAGCTTGCCCCAGAACTGGAAGACGGTCATTCGTTTGCCACCAAAAGGCATCTTGACGTTCTTGAAAACTTCAACAGCCTTAGGTGCCGCGATGTCACGCACTCCAGGAGTCCTTGCGTTTTCGCTCGAAGCATGGGGACTAACAATGGTTATTTCGTGTCCGCGTTTGTTCAGTTCGTTGATCATGGGCATAAAAACCGCTTTGTGACTTTTAGAAGAAAATGCCATTAAAACCATAATGCTGGCTTCTGCCACCAACTGAATCCATGACATTAGGAGGCATACCGTTGCCAAAGAAAACCAGCGAAATCTTAGCATCTATTAAAAACAAAATGACTGTCTTTCAGCAGTCTTGAATTCTACTTACTTTGCAATGTTGTGCGTGCTAGTCTTTATAGAATTACTATCTACGATTAATGAATAACGATCTATAAATTACGATCAATGATCTATGAATTGCGATCAATGAGTGTTCTTAAGCATTTTGTCAAAAAACAAATCCTCTTCACACCCAAAGACCTGTATAATCCGGAGCGTCACACACAAACACACTCAGGTTCGAGCCTATGATCGAAATGCCACATTAAAAGACTCGCAAGGGCCTTCTAAGGTGTAAGAACAACCCGGTGAAGCTCCCAAGACATAATCACAAAGATTCCAGGCAGATAGGCTTAAGGCCACGGTATACTCCAACCTCTTATGGCGCTATAGCATGGCAAATTTTGATTAAAGAATTCTAAGTGTGTGTGCATTGTAA
>JAGJRP010001183.1:0-19697 GCA_022832235.1 Lepidurus couesii
GTGTGAACACCTCTGACGGAATCCGGACGAAAAAAACGTAAGGAAAATATCCGTCCGGAAAAAAAACGTGTCTGTCGGGGAGAGCCTAAAGCTGGCGCCTTATCCACTTGGTCACACGCTTGTATTAAGGTGATGTTGAAACTTCTATAAATCCACGCATGGTTTACCGTGTACGTGGGGTACCATCCATCTTTTTGTTCGATTTTTCGATTTCTAAAACGATTACGGTCCATATAGATGCATACCTATACGCTCCATACCTTGTATTCTCTAGAAGTTTCTATTATGTAATATTTCCTTCAGAATATCGTAAAAAATAGAGCCTGTAGCTGTCCGCGCCTTGAACCTCTTTTACTTTCGTCGTACTGAAAACCAAGTAATGCTCTCTTAGTGAATAGAAAAATATCAACCAAATCCCAAAACTTGGTTTGCAAGAAAATAATATGTATTTTTCTTAAAAGTTCACACATGAACCGCATTCCAAAAACACGCTGCTCTAGTACGAAATTTCACTTCTTCAGCGACAAAAAGGCCTCCAAGTCACATTCCTGTTCGTTAGTTCCTCACTCCATAACTAGCGCAAATCCTGCAAAGCAGCTTTGCAAGTCTGTGTATCCCTTTCCTCCTAGTTATTTCGCCCCCGCACATCCTCTTGAGACCGAGAAAGTCGGTCCCAAAACCTTTACGTTGGAATAAGGTACCCTTGTTACCCTACCGAATAAACCTATTTCCTGTGCCCGACACAGCCAATGCAACTTTAACTTTACAAGAAAATTCTGCAAGAAAATGCAATCCAAAGCGTCAATAAACACTGTCTTATCAAACCAGGAAGAAAAATGGGAAAAATGCGTTGACATTATTTTTATTCAGCTGATTTGGCTGTATCATCATCAAAATCTTGTTTCCACAAAAATTCGTTCTTGTACGCACCTCCCAAATCGCAGTTGGAAGCACATATGTAAACAGCTAATGTTCCCCAATCGACACTTGCGCCTATGTTGTCCAAACAAAGATAATTCAAGGCCTGCGGCATAATCTATAAAAGAATACAAAAAAGTTAACACCAGTTTGTGACCTACATTAACCTTCGTCTTTATTACCTGAAACTCAAATTGGCGCTTTCCTCCGCACAACTGACAAGGTGGTATATCACTTTCTAAAGGTTGATGACTTGCCGATACCCATAACGGGTTATTTTTGTCATAACGAAGTATTTGCTCCGGAAATAAACTTGTCCGTTCTTTAAACTTGAGGAACACCTTGTCCCCCTTCACTGTCAAATTGTTAAGCTCTTCATCCACTGACGAATCATCTGGAAAAAATATATTCATTTAGTGTATTTTAAAAAGCTTAGACGTTTAGTAACCTTACCTTGAAAAGTTCCAGCTTTTCCCTCGGCCACTAGGCTTTCATATTGTTTCATACTCTTCAATTCCGACATGGTTTCATCGGCCTCGATTTCAACTTTTTCGTTCTCAATATCGATTTCGAACTCGGGCAAGATAAATGAATTTTCAGAACCCTTGTCTCCAACATTACCTGTGAACATGATTCAATTTAATTATGGCGAAATCAAGTTGTATAATAGAGATAATGTATAACAGAATCAAGATGTATACGGTACCTTCTTTGCACGCGTTCTTATGAATCTTCCAATGCATAACTTGGTGTTCACGGCAGCAGTAATTCACCTTCTTACATCCTCCACATTGCTTGCTGCCTAAACAGCCACAAACCGCGCAAATTTTGACATAAGTTTTGACATCAATATCAGGTCTCCATGTTGGCTTTTCTTTCGGGTTTTCTAGCGGATAAAAGGAATTTTTCTGTGGTAACTGACAACGAAGAACCACGAAATTCTCGTTAGAGTTCTTCCGGCAGCATTCTCCATTTCTGCAGACAAACAGGAAGATGCTTCTGTGAAAACAGGTTTCTTTCGCAGTTCCTTCTTCCAAATCATCATCGGGGGCATAAACTTGGGCTAAGAAGACGCACGGCTGCTTGCATACTGAACAATTTAGTTCCTCTACCTTGGGAAGGTTTAGCAAATCCAACCATGCTGGGAAACCGCCAATTTTGCTAGGGAAAAATCTGCTCTGCAAACTCCATGCCTCTGCCTTCTCTGCAAATCCCAGTTCTGCGCCCACAACTTCTTTATGCATTCCAAGTGCAAGTCTATCAAATTTTCGAATGGAATTAAATATCTACAATTATTTTAACCCCTTATTAGTGCAACACAAAAAGACAACAACTTACCTAAACTTTTGTTATGAACAAGTTGGTACCACGTGTCTTTGCTGTCACTATTGGTACTTCCGCCTTGATTCATGGCGCTGCTGTTCCCTTCCAAAGTGTAACTTACAGTTTTTTTAGTGTTTTGATTAGGTTAGGTTAGGCTAGGCTAGGTTAGATTCAAGGATTTTTATGGTATGAATTTGCATTGCAGCTTGAAGGGGAACAGCAAAGCAACGACACGCGGAGGTACCAATTCCCCTCCAAAGTGCAACTCAGTAGCTTCATCGATGCAATTGGAAGGAAAGAAGCGCCATGAGTCGATGCGGAGGTACCAATAGCTTCAAGTGTGTCTTTGTGTTGCATTCGCAGATCACGGTTTGGATCATTGGATGCATGGTGTTCATTGCATCACTGAAATATTGGTTTGCTTTTCGCTTCAGTTGTCAAAGCGTCAACTAAAATTCGTTTAAAATTTAATAGCCACCATAGATGAGCTTGTTACACTAGGTACGTTTCGTATCAGGTATTACCTGCTAAGATACAAAACAATAAATTAGTTTCTTGGTAGGTAAAATGTCAGGACTAGAGAAGTCAGAGAAGATACAGAAAGCCAAGCAGGACAAAAGCAATGATAAATCGCACCCTACAAGACAACAAGGTTTTAATGCAGCGTCAAAATCGCAAAAAGAAAAGGTTCTTACCAAAAAACGGCGAAAGAAAGGTACGACTAAACACGACGAGAGCAGCGAATCTGAAAGCGAAGGTCTTCAAGGAAAAGGACTTGTAGTGCCAAATTCCAAAGCACCTAGGCCAGTTCCTCTTCTCACTAATCAAGAGCCACAGGAGAAAGTTAAGCAAATAACAGAAGACGACACAAAAGAGCCTAAGCTTGAATTATCCCAGACTGATGCAGTCGGTGTTGCAGCAGAACCAGGTGAATCGGAACAATATTCTACCCGCTATTCGAAACGAAAAATAGTCAGCAACTGGGATAGATACAAGAGTCTAAGTGACGAAGAGCACCTTCAAGAAGCTTTGGCCAGTGATTCATTTTCTTCCGACGAGGACGAGCCAATACAGTGTTCACGCATTGTTACGACTGCGTCCAATCTTGAAGAACTCAACTCCAAGCTGTTGAGCTTACTGGTGGATGATCCTATCCAAAAACCTATTCCAATTTGCCATTTGAGTAACTTAGAAACAGTTCTTTCTATGGACGAAACTAGTCGGACCAGCCTTGCAATTACGGAGACTGGAACTAGGTGTCTTGCCTCTGCTGCTTTAGTCCAAGACGAAATCGACGTCGATTCTTTGCTACTTCTTTCCAATAATGAGTCTCAAGCATCTTTGAGTGTTCAACCTAGCAATGTTGTGAAACTACCACCACGACCAATCCTTCCAGGAAACTTTGATGTAGCCGCAGCAAATAGTCGAGTAAACGTGCAAATCGAAGCCGATTGGTTGGAGGATTTGCTTGGGGATATGTAAATTCGTAAGCGAATCTGCAGCTGCTGGGAGACAGATGCCGAACGCCTGTTATGTTAAATAGAATACATGATTCTTAAAAAATATTACAGCAAGTTTTTTACATGAAAAAGTTCGCAGTCGGTAGGATTCGAACCTACGCTCCCAGAGGGAATCTGATTTCTAGTCAGACGCCTTAACCACTCGGCCACGACTGCTGCGACATTACCATGGAAACTTCTAAACTTAAGCCCAGGCAAGATTTCCGCGGATGAGGGATCTTTTTATTAGTCAAATATTCCCGCGGCGTATTCCATCAATGTTGCATTGAGCTGAACATGCGAAAAGAGAAAATAACATGTGAAAAGTGATCGCTTTACAGCTTTGGCGACATGTTGCGAATCTTGTTTGTCCATAATTGTAAACATATTAGAATTTTATTTTTCAAAAGAAACTACTGTCTTACGAGTTGACGCTAGCGCCTGGCTACAACGTTGGACAACATTCGCAGTCTGTTGACGACGACGAGAACTATGAGGTTTCGACAAGAGGCTTCGTGTAAGCCAGAACAAAGGAGGAACGAACGAATAGGGAAGCCAAGGGACCCAACTCAAGTTGAGTCGAGTATGCAGTCGAAATCGAGGGCTGACTCAGACGGCGGAAAAGGGAGCGTTGTAGAAAGGCACGCCATGTGGGCCTTGGGTTCTAGGATAAATAGTCGACGACGTCAAATTCTGAACCCCGACAGGAAAAGCCGCGCAACACTGATGTTGCCATTAGATACAAATTGAAACTGCTCCTAATGGACAGTCATCTGAGGTTGCAAACCGCGCGAATTTTAAGCAAGGCCAATTTGAATGGAGGAAAACTATCCACATTTGAGTCTTGCCACGCATATCTTTGCTTCAGATAAAACATTCAAAGAAGAGAAAACACTTGTACTCCTTAAACTCTGAAATTCTTTCACGTACCTAAAAAATACAACAATTCTAAGGAGATGACTATTTCATGGATTGAAATAACACAACCTAAACCTAAGTTTTGTAAAGTCTGTTTGGTAGATGATACAGATCCGTAATAGTTTAATTTTACCGAAGTATGAATGTTTATGTCGCTAATGGTGCAAAAAAGGGCGCTTTTACTTTTTTGAGAAGTAGTCTCATAGTTGGACATGGCGCCAGTCTTCCATGGAAAAGTCCACGAAGAGAACGCATGATGTGGTGTGGTGGTTCTAGGGAACGGAGGGGACGAGAGAGGAAAGAGGATATGCAAGCACGAAGAAGGGGCCAGTTCCTTTGCTAGATAGAACGCAGAAGGGCGGTAGAATCGAATAAGTTGACGTGAAGGGAAAGAGAGAAGAGGTACGGTGGGTAGAAGCCCCGACTTTAACCAAGCTGGCAGCCCCATCACATCAGCCTTGAGTACGGCATGAGGGCGCCGCAGCTTGGCGTACACATAGGCCCGGCCCCAACGAAAAAGGGATGGGAGACATTACAAACAGGCACGGGGGTATGGGGCCACGAACAAGGGGAGTCGGGTATAGGGTACAGCGGTAAGGACGAAGCAGACGAATGCATCGAGAAAGAGAGAACACAGGAGAGCTTAGCAAGAGAGGAATGAGACCGAAAAACGCGGCGGGGCCGAGGCCAGCGGCCGATTTTCCTGTTACAACGGCCCCGAGGCGAAGCGAAAGAGCTTTTCAGAGCTGCAGCGCACTGAGCGTTGCAACGAAAGCGCTGCTGTCATCCTAAATTCTCTCAGCAGGGACGGGAAAATATTTAAAATGCACTATAAGAGCGCCAAAATCTTTTCAAGTAAGCGCGGGGTTACCAGAACTTCAAACAGTCGAAGACACCGCGATTGCCACATAACGGAAGCCCCGTTTGCACATTGCAGCAGTTTGCACATTGCAGCATTTGCAACGAACTTTTTAAGAAAGCAAGACCTATTGAATACAAAAACATTTTAGTCGGTTGTTCAATAAGGAAAGCGACAAACAAGAACTGAGATAGAAGTTATAATCTGAAATTCTACCTCGATGGATATTGACTAGTCATCGATCTCTGCAATAGGCGCCCAAGAAGATCGTACGAAAACCATACGTAGCTCCCATACTCCCTTCAGCACGTACATAAATACTACTATTTTTTATTCAATCCACCTGAGTTCACAACAGTCGGGGATTTCACACCCTACTAAATGTGTTTTTACGTTAGGGTTTTCAGCCCTCGAAAGTTTGCATGAACCCTCAACCCAAAGAAAACATGTGACAAACGACATTAATCAAGCAACCTATTTGTTACGGGGGGATCACCCGAAATGATGGCATAAAGCAACAAGTGGAAGATATACGTCAAATTGTCGAGCATGCTTCGGGACGGGATGGTCGGACCGAATAAACTCATGCATAATAAAAAACATACAACTATTTTACGAGCCCAGATAATTGTGCATTGGGTCATTCAAGCGCTCACCATCAAGTACTAAATATATTGATCCTTAGCCAATGACAACCTTAACATGCCATAAAATATGTAGGTAACTTTTTGGAAAATTCATCTCATGACTTCTCTATTATCTAATCAGCCTACTCATTTATCTGGAAGCCATGCTCAAGGCATCGCCCCGTTATATGCTCAGAGCAATGGCCTGCAGAGTTCTAGCGCGTGGAAACAAAAGTTATACCAGGTTTTTCATTTTCATAACTTTTGGCAAATTTTTGGATGATCATAATATTAACCACGGAAAGTTAACTCGCGTTACCAACTATACCGGCCTTGTTTATGCGCGTATATATACATATTTAACCGAGTACGCAACAAGTCTGACCCAAGAAAAAGGAAAACGCTCGAACTGCAATTGAATGTCAATGCTTTGGTAGCCTGCCTACCAGCTCAAGCATAGCACTACTTCCTGCTGCAGGTGTGTATGCAGGGCCACCGGTAGCTGCATATCCTAACACGTCATAGATTGCCATGAGATATTGTGTAAGTCATTCTACGTCGCAAACGATAGAAAGGAGCGCGCCACTGCGTTAGTGTTATCAAGCAGTCTTCTACGGACTTCGGTAGGAACTCGAAAGATTATTTACTCGATATCACTAAAGAAGCAACGGCTAGGTCCTAGTCAAATGCAAACCATGTATTCTTGTTACTGATTTCGCCGACTTTTTAAGCCCAACCCCCTTAGAAAACCGCAATAATTTATTTACTGAACTTGTCCGTACTATTTTGGACACTTTTTGTATTATGAGCAAAACAATTTTCTTACCATGGGTTTTTCTCATATTGGAGCCAACAAGCTGACGTCAGTATGTCGTCACGAAACAGTGTCGGCTCCAGTTTAAAGTCATGCGACCAAGAATATCGGTTCCTATATTCGAAACCTATACACTGTGTTCAAGAAGTTATGCCATAAAAGTTAATCGCATTTCACTCACTAATTACAGCTTTATAAGATTATAATTAATTATCGGAAACTGCAAAACAACAAGTATCCCTGAGATTTACGCCAATGTTCTAAGCCTGTAAAACTACTAGACGTTACTAGAATCCCAGCAAAATGATGTTTGTCACGTAAAGGAAGTAAAACTGCTTCTAGCTGGGAGAAGTAAAATTTTAAAAATAAGTAGATCGCATGACTTTTAAACGCAGCGCCAAATGTTCTCGTATTAACAGGTATGGAGCCGCGAACCAAAGTTCCCAAGTATGCATGGGTTGGTTCATGCTTCGATTCAAGTCAAGCTGGGGTTTCCAATGTTTCTCTCGAGTATAGAACACACACGCAATGCATTAGAGTATACGGGGTATTTTCATATTGGATTCGGATTCCTTTCCCGTTGCCTTGCTTGCCAACTCGAAGTTGTTAGTTGCCCAGGCCGACGAAGCAAGCAAGCAGACTTTTTCCCAGGCTTCTCTTTCCCTCCCCTCTCCCTTCCTCTCCCCCTCCTTCCCCCCACTCTTGGCTGCTGTTCATTGCCTTGCCTGGCTGGCCCGGTTTGGGGCCCAGCTCTCTCTTTTCCTCCCTTTCTTCCATGTACTTTATCTACCCGCATTTCGTGCTATGCGCCTGCGACCCGGCGGGTCCGAATTACAGCGTGGGGCAACCGGAGTGGGTGGTGGAAGAAAAGCGGAATGGGAGGGTGTTCGTTCGTTGAAGCGGGAAAGGCATAGCGGTCGAAATAAGAACGAAGAACGACGAAAGAGGAAAGCTTGTTCCCTGCCTACCCATGTCTGGCGCTCTGAATCGACAACGCCGAAAAATGGGGTCCTGGGTTACTATAGAATCTAATTTAGTCCGTTCACACTACGCATTTCGGTTCTTCGACTAACGCGAGCGCGCTTTGGCGAGCGAACAGCATCCAGAAGAGGGAATCGGGCTTTGGCGAACAGACGCCAAATGCACCGAGCACCCGAGAAAGAAAGGCTTCCGGTATGACATGGCTAACGGTATGGAAAGTCAGGCGTAATCGTCGAAAACCCGAGTTTCGCTACATCCGCAAGACTGGTTTGAAAGCGACACATCGCTTCATGAGTGGGTTGGGAACGTTCGGCGGACTGCGATCGTTCGCGGTACTATTGACCGCAGCGCTCAAGATACATCAGACCAACTTACTCCTATCTTCCTATACTAGCCTACTGAAAATATAATTGAAAGTTGCACAAATCATCCAGTATAAATTCGTAAACCCTAAGTATCTTGACGGGATCATGTTCCGTGAGTACAATGCGCGCCGTGCGGTATTTGTCCTAACTACGCATACTCATTCCGTTTCGTACCACGCCTGACTTCGATTTTTCTCGCTTTACTTCGTACGAAACGAATCCTTATCAAGCGCTCGTCACTCGTCTGGGCTCTGGGGGTCTGTGAGCGAAGCGAGTTTTCCTTCCCTCGCAGCACACACAGAGCAACGCCGAACAACGTTGCCAAGGCCAGTTATCATGGTGGCCCCCGGACTCGCAAGTATGCTGTATACCCTCAGCGGGTTGAGTATAATACCCAAGTCGTGGACAGAACGTGGAATACACAGTGGAGAGGAAAAAGGGCGCAAAGAGGAGAGAAAAGGTTGGATGGGGAGGATAGTTACGAGGGGCGGTTTAGGGTTTAGGGTCGCCATAGTCATGGCGGATCCGAGGGGAGGATCGAACGAAGGGAGGCACGGGGAGGGTCTCATCCAAAAAGCGGGGAAGAACGAAGAAGGGTGGCAAACGGGCACAGCGAGTCGCTGCTATTTGGCTACGGCGCTTGTTGTCGGGGCTGCGGGGCTTTCCAAGCCGTAGTTTCGCTTATGCTGGGTTGGGAAATGAGAGAGAAGGAGAGTGCAAGAGGGAACGAAAGGACTGTTGGCTGGTTGGATAGGGACGGCACAGAGCTCCGTGCCACTGAGGTATTTTGGCCAGGGCCAGTACCCAGTCGATGGCATACAGACGCGAAGCATAGCCCATAGCGCCAGCAAAACGAGAACGTCCGTCAGCTGGGAAAATCGCACGTCGTCTGTTGAGGTGACCGCACCGCCTATCAACCCCTTATACTAAAAGCGTGGCGAACTCCACCTCCGCGTGCGGCGCCCGCGTTCGTCAAACGTGTCGCAAGTTTCAAATCTTCAATCTTAAAACTTTGCATCTCGGAGACAAAAGTGAAAAACATACTCCGCAACTTCCCAACAGTGTAGTGTAACACACTACGACTTCCCTACTACACCAGCAAAGATCCTGGACGAAAACCCTTGTGCTTTGCTGCCTACTACACTTACGACGTTTCCTTAACTAGCACTAGTGAATTCCCGCAAACTACTATTAAAACTTTATTATACTAAGTGCATCAAGTCCGACTATGTCGGACTTCAGCTAATTCGTGAACACATCATGAAGCAAACTGTCCAGGTAAAAAAAAGTCTTACACATTGTTTTTGCATGAAGTGAATATTACTTTCTATTATACAAATAAGTTTCTTACCAATTTTCGGATAACTTTTAATCTTAAACAGTTATAGTTTAAAGTCCAACATTATTGGAACTACTACAAGTAACTGTTCGACACTTGAATAACACTATGTTAGAGAAGGAATCGTAATTCCTAATGTAAGAGAAATGTTTAGGTTAAGCTAACTAGTTTAATACTGCGGGAAAATTACAGTACGTAATGTTGACAAACTGAGTGCTGACATGTGACATATGAGGCGCGCTCGAAGTCATGCTGGACAGTTTGGAAAAGACGCCGCCTCCCTGGTAACTATAGCAACGCCGGAAACATGCACTTTTATTCTATCCTTCGAAAGCAACCGAAGCTAGGGCCGAAAGTTCCCAATCCCCCAAGTACAATAGCCCCGGATGACTAGCAAAGCGTAGGCAGACTGCCAGCTGTAGCATGCAAAAGCCAAGGGAGCTGCGATGAGAAACCGACTCTTCCCCACTGCCTTGCTCCGGCTCTGGCACTAGCACTAGCTTGGCATTAGAACCAACTGGTGGCGTCTTGGCAGGCGTTTATGTAAGTGACTAAACTGCATTGATGCAACTCTGATTTCTCCCAGTTCAAGTTTGCCAATCTGCTGACGCACTGTGAGCAGAGCGCTCACATTGTGTTACGCTAAGCACAAGGCACGGTCGCGGCCAAGTCACATAACGGCCTGAACAATTTTATTCCCGTCCTACGGTGTCTACCGGAATTTACTATGTTTACGTTGCCTTTTTTTTTGCGGAGTTTTCTTTCGCGGAGGTAAACGTAGTAAATAATCTAGTAGTACCGAAACTATATAGAAACGGGGACACAGTGAACCCGCGCGTCGATTCATTTTCCGACAAAACTCGACAAAAGACAACAAAACCTAACAGAAACTAGGGTATTGTTGAAACATTCGGTCAATGACTAACAAAAGGCGTACTGTACCTGAGGATTATGCACTGTAGCAGGTTGATTAGGTCATCGATTAACACCTCTTTACTTCTGAAAACGCCAACCGAACTTGAGATTCAGCGACAGTAGCAAATCCCACTGAGGCACATGAACCAAATCTGGGATAGCTCTTTAGGTTCCAGTAAAGCGTCCGATAGTGGTAGTCGGACAGGACAGGACACTTCAGCCCTATGATACCACAACAATTAAAGAGGACCATCTCGTTTATTGCGTATGGTTTCAGGACGACCAGTAACGTCTTTAGCGGGGCTTTGGGCTTTAACAACTAGCACCATGTCAGGTAAAATGGAAGAGTCAATTATTCCATTACCACCCCTGTCACGCTTGTTTAGGAAACGTAATATAAAACAGGTCGGTTGATGTGTGCCCCATAAAAAAATGCAACAACCGCAGGACTCCCCTTGTTTGTCTACGCGATACGATACTCTTTTTCTTTTGTAGCGGCTCCTAGTCTATCAATGAACAGAACACTTAATGTGCTCGTAAGAGAAACCTTGAACTTGATAGCAATACGTAAAGCCACCCAACATTGACTCTTTGCCCCCTTTTTTCGCATCACGACTACACAATCTATATATACTCCCGCAAGTCGTGGACATCCCCAAATTACATAAATCATCCAATCGATTTTTTTGCTACGCTCCGATAGTATTTCGGGCATTGTCAAACCTGCAATACAGGGATTTTTAAGTATCCCCAGATTGCTCCAAGAAGGAGTAATGGGAAACTTGGTGGGATTTAGAGCTTCGGTTACGTTAAAGTTTTCCAAGAAAGCAAGACAGTGCTTTTAGCTGGGCTAGCTGGAAGAACCAGTCCTTGCTTTTAGTGGCTAAGGGAACCAGGCCCTCGCAATCCTTCGTCCCTCGGTGGTTTCCCAGTGCCGTTGGCTTGGAATTCAAGGCTCTTGTCCTCTTACCTGCCTCCTTCCTTTGCTTTATACCTTTTACCTTTTCATGCACGTGCATAGAAAAAGCAGAAGACTTTGCTGGTGGATGGAGAGAACAAGACAACCGGTCGGGGCTTGCCTGCCATGCTATGCTGTCCTAATCCTACCTCCCCATCTTCCCAAGTACCCCACGTTTTCAAATTTGCATCCTGTCTACCTGGACCCGGTCTACCTGGAAAACTCGAGGTTTCGAAAAGATAGGAAAGGTGGGCGGAATACGCTCACCTGCAGGTAGAACCGCAGGTAAGCCCGATGCGAAAGCTAAGGCAAAGCTAGCAGCAACGTCCTCAGGCAAATACCACGGATCACGACGATCCAGCACCACTACCACTGCCAGTAACAAGCGAACACCCCCAAAAGTGTCCCTGTAACGGGCAGTCTAGCGACATAACAAAGATGCATGTTTTTTTCCCCACCCTAAGGAAAATACACTGGCTTTGCCCCCCTTTTAGGGTAACGAAAAACGGGTACTTTCTCGTTTTTAAGAGAAGTTGAATTTGCTTTTACCCAGAGCGAAATTATGTGTATGTGCAAGAGATGGAGACAAAAGAAAATAATGTCGTAGGACATCACAGGGAGATGAAAGAAAATTCATTTTACATGATTCACCCGCCCCACAATCTTACGCGCAAGAAAGCGCCCGCCAATCGCCAACGACTTGTTTGTTCGTCGGGAAGTGACGTCAGACGTCGATCGAACCAGCTCGGCAAGGCGACCGTCGCCAGCGTCGCAACCTACGCAAACGCTGCTCTATCCCCTGCTGTCTCTTCTTCTTTGCCCTGGTTCTCTACCGTACCGCTCCTAACCAGCACTTCTTCTCTCTCAGCCCTAAACCAAAAGCAATTTTCTCTCTCTCGTTCCTTGTCTCCGTTGCGCACTCGAGACTTGTTTCTTTCCCAAGCCAACTTGCTTGCTCGCACTAAAGAAAATGTTCTTTCCACCCCAAAACTGTCCCGAGTTCCACTCAAACTAAACCCAATCCTCACCCAGCACGCAGTTACGCATTGGCGCTGCACAAATCTACCAAGTCAACACTAATATAGATAACTCTATCTGGTTTAATGCTTAAAACTATCACTTTAAATAGGTAATGTAGTAGTTAATGTCTTCTATAAAGTTTTAAATTTAAAGAAATGAAGAATCATGGTACAGTAAATGATCAACACGAAAACTAAACTCGAGTTTTTTTGTATGACAATTTAGGCTGCGCCAATTATGGGTCTTCAAGCAACGTCAGGCAAACGAGCTCTGGAAGGAGCGGACGAGGAAACTGAGCACCGTTTTGCTAAACAACCTTGCCTTGTTCGAGTGGGGATTGAGAATCCCGAAAATGGTGCGGGAGCCGCTTACGAACCCATTGAATGGATGAACAACAAAACATCTCCTAATTGTCCCGGCAATTACTATCAGCCCGCCGATCTCACCGCGTGCGCCGCGCAAAACAGCAATTATGGTGCTACTTACAAAACCAGCTACACTACGTTGACTCCTGTACCTCCGTATACTCCGGACCAAGGATCGAGTTATGAGCGCGTATGCAACAGTCCTCGCCCTTACGTCCAATCCACGTCGCGCGACAATTACTACAACAACAACTCGCGAAATTACAACAGTGAATACGACCACTACCGGACAGCTAATCATAACCCGCGAAACCACCACCAGCGACAGTGCGAACCGGAAAACCCGTGTCGGTACCCATCGTACGGTCAGAACATTCGCCGGGAAGAAAACGGCAAGTCCTATTTGGAATTGGGCAGTCGGACTTGGCGGCAAACCAACAGCGAAGCCAACACTGCCGCCAAAACATGCAGCAAATGCGGCTGGACCTCCACGTACACCAAATGGGACTGGTCGCGAAGTTGGCCCTGCTACCGACATCAGCGGTTGTCAGTCTTGAGCCTGTCAATGGTGAAACTAAACCGGTACCGACAGTTTCCCGATCCCAGTTTGCACCGCTCAGTCCTGATCTGCAACACGCTGCGCCATATAGAAGATGAGATGGAACGCGATGGCATTCACGTTAACTTGAACGATATAAGCTCGTGCCATTACCCGTCACAGTTAACGGCCAATCCCGCCAACTATTGTCACACCGAGAGCTACCACTCGACGTACAGAGAACCTTGGGAGTCGCAAGCCACCCAGTACGAGAATATGTCAAAGAATTCGTCTACAGTGAGTAGCACTTCTTCAGATGAAGATTCCGGCCTGGGCGCGGAAAGTAAAGAGATTAACTGGAGTTCAGTGTTGAGTTTGTCTACGTCTTCGGAGTTTGACCCTGTTTTCAGCGATTATGACACGGACCACACGAGTTTTCAGTCACAAAGTACGGCCACAACAGAAACCAGCTCAATTTTACACGGGGACTTGGCCCAAGAGCTGGATGTGTCTTTTCCAAGTTGGAAATTAACTCCGATAAGTGCTGATGAGGTCATCAAATCATTTCCCAATGACTGGAGTCACTCCAACTATGTGCGCAAAGATGACGATTTAGACAGTTTAATGCACATGTTAGTGGGCACGTGATGAGCTATTTCATTTTTTTTAAAAACTGAGTTTGTCTGAAATAACCTCAGCTGTCTTCTACTATACTGATATATACATATATGAAAAGCTCAAGCCCATGTATATAGGGGCACTAAATGTTGTATATTTTGTAAAAGGTAAATTTGACTGCCTTTGGACGTTGTACACTACTACAGAACATTAGTTTTTCATGTGCTGTTACTGGTCTAGTCCAAACCAAGGCAATCATGTATTATGCCGTGTTACATACAACGAACGCATTATAATTCGGCAAATGACTCGATTGGACTGAAATTACTGACATCGTCAGCGTTTAGGGGACTATTTCCTTCCCGGATTACCAAGCGAGTTTTTAGCCCACTCAATCGAGCCGCTCGAGCCTCTGCGTAGTAAGTTTGGTACGCAATCAGCTCACAGGTATACTATATACTATACAAACAAGCTACTGGGACTTACCGTGTGGAATGTCAGTCAAGAACAGAATGTTCTCCGGGGGACATCCAATATGGGACGCAATCTTCTTATAGCTGGACGTGTCAGTCTTGAGCCCAATCTTGGTATCAAAGTGCCCAGACAAAAGCTAAAAAAATAATAAAGAAATATCCTTTCATTACTCCAGGTACACTACAAAGGATGCGTTACCGGCAATACATCTCCATCGACAGAGTGGCCAAAAAGAAGTTTCTGCGCTTCAACACTGCCAGACGAGTAAATGTAAACCTGTTTTCCCTCAGCTACCCACTTCCGCAAGGCAGGGACGACATCAGGATATAGACTAGAATTTCATAATTTACATAATTTTCCAAATTTGTTTTCGAACATTTACTGGCCCTTTAGCAAGCTCGTTTTATAAGCTTCTTTCCAAATATGGCCTTGTAATTGCTTTAAGGCAGTGGTTTTTCTATCCATATCCATTTGCCATTCAACGTTTGTGATAATACTTTGAATTATATCTTCTACATGTTCTTCTGAAAGGATAACTGGAATCCCTTCAATCCCAGCATTTAAATCTTGCTCTATCTGGGGGTAATGAAAAGAGTTCAGTTTAAAGCCAATCAAGTTTAACAATTTCCAAGTTTTGCTGACTTGCATACCTGCTTCCTAAGCTGTTCAATGTCATCAACTAACTCGGGTTCTCCCCAGTGGTGTTGAAGGTAACTTTCTAACGTTTCCCTTGCGTACGGAAACAACACATCCTAAGAGGGATGCATAGCATAACTATCAACACAATAAGTGGCAAGTCATGCAAAGAAAGTTGAATACAAATAAATACGAGTTCAAACATACTTTCACGAAACTAATCGATGTAGTTGTACCTTCAATGTCAAGTAAAAGCGAGTTGATACCGTTTAGCATTGTTATTAACAAAGCAAAACTTTGAAAAGTTTCCACACGCCACAATCATACGCGAGAATCCAGACCAACGCGACTTACACGCCATCTAATGCTCGTAGTGTGTACTTTTTCTCGTTGCGTTTGATCCGCATTTCTTTTTCTACTCTCTTTTAAGCTTATTAACATGGTAAATTCAACAGCTCTGGGATATAATTAAACCAGTTTATTTACACTATAACAAGTATAATTTCGGACCCCAATCCTGCCATGCTAGAATGTAAATTATTGTAAACATTAAGACGCAGTAATTAAATCATGAATTAATTGTCATTTAACGGACAATTACCACACGAAAGTAGAACAGAATGAAGTCGCTTCACATCCTTCCATGATGCCTGGAAATAAACCTGGAAAAGAAAGAACTACTCCGCCATTAATTGTTCTTTTCAATGTTCCTGACAATTGTCTGGCTAAACTAGCTACGAAATAGCTGTCCACAGACAAAATTAACCCTAGATTATGCTAACTGGATAACTTTTCGAAAAAAAAACGGTACAAAGGCACAGACCATTAGTCATATACTCCACCGTCTAAATGATCGAGAGTCTGCCTTCAACTCCCACTGGAATAATCCGTAGGGACCTCGGCGCGACTGCAAAGTAAAAGCACATCCGTGAATCCAATTCAACAGAAAACCAATCAATTCTAGCATGGCAGGCATTGCAAAAGGGGCAAAAACACACACCAAATGACAGCTTTTACAAGTAAACCTACATTTTGTGTGGGAAATCAAATCCGCTGACGCCGGCGATTGCGCAAAGCAGGACTCGTCATTAAGTGTGAAAGGAAAACACTGAAAAAGGGAGAAAATTTGTTCAGAGCAGGAAATTATAAACCTTTATACAACTACGCCTGCAACGCATTGGAGATACCGACCATGTCAATGAAGGAGGAATCAATGCGGTTCGTCGTCTTGTTTGTCTTGTGTGTTCCAAGTGTCGTGGGCATTCTGGCTACAGGAAGCACAAAACTCGAGGGAAACACGCTGATTGCAAACGTGTAAACAAATGCCTGCCTTGGGTAGCGTCGAATCGAAGGGTAAAGCAGGCAAACCGGCTTCCAGGACCGCATCCGCCGGAGGCGCCGAATCTTCTAAGCTAACAAGATCGGTGTCGTTGAAATCTTGAAGCAGGTCCAAAGACGGATGGTCCATCTCATACATTTCCGGAAAAGGATTTGACAGCCAATGCGGTTCCTGTGCAGCACTGAGATTCTCTGGACAAAGGGTGTCAACTACGGACCAGAAAGTATCTTTTGTACTATCCTTACTTGATTTAGCTTCCTCTGGTTCTACAACACGTTGTAGTTTAGCTTTCTTGGCAGGAGGAGGACGAGTGAGGGTAGTGTCTGAGGAGACTTTGGCCGGGGGTTTAAGAGATGTGGACGTTAGATTACCGTTGACTCGCAACACCCGCAGAAGCTTTGATACCTCGCCAACATTGGCTAAAACGCTCTTGAGATACATAACGTCGTTCTGTAAGGACGCTATTAAGGAATCTTTGGTTTCAATACTCTTTTTCAGTTGGGCGTTTTCTTGCTTGGTGGTTTGGATAGTGTTTTCTAGGGAATTAATGTAATTTTTCTTTTTCTGGCGATTTTCCCTAGCCAAGACGGCATTTTTGGACATGGATTGGCCTGGATACCTTGCCTGATCATCGAAGTCTTCGCTATTAGGCGAATGGCTGATATATGAAGAGTCATCATCACCACTTTCGGAGTGACGTTTAGCGGCCATTTTCTTGTAGGGAAACGGCATAGATTCGTGGTTCTTGAGAATGATTGTGGGCTTGCCATTAATTTGATCATTAAACTTTAATGTAATAATCCTCGTACCACCTGGCATTGGACGAACAGCAGCTCTGCTATTTACTGCGTTATTATTTATAACGGACCTTAACTTCATAGCAGCCATGACAGAACAAAGGCGTGTGTTAACTTGTATCAAACGGGGAACTCGACCTTGACAGTTCTGGGGAATCTGAAAGTATATAGGAAAATAAAGTATAAAAAACCTGCAAAAAAAACTTCCAAGGAATAAACGCTTTACCTTTATACGTATTCTAAGTTTCACGTATGGTTTAAAACACTTTGCAACGACAAAACAAACGAACGAATACTGAGCGAACAAACGGTCTTTCCAGTGAAACTGAAACGCTCTGCGTGCACAATACGTTTAGGTACAAGGTTACTGTGTTTCACGCTTGATGGCGGCACCAATCACGAAACAGCGGAAATTCAAACCCTATTACGAATACTGAGCGAACGAATCAGGGTTGCCAGATTTTTTCTGAGTCAGCAAACCAAAGTAACCTGAAAAACAAACCAAAAACAAACCAATTTTTTAAAAAGTGTTTACAATTCGAATTTCTAAAGCAATTGCTTCACCAACTGTGGAAAACGTCTGCGATACTACCGCGACCTATTTTCCTATTAAATTCATGTCGGAAAAATCTTGAGGATTAAAGATATATCAATAACAAATTTGGGAATGCTGCAGACGACGATGCGATGACGATTCGCCTGTCGTCTATAACAACATAAAGAAGAAGATCAATAACAAATGAATTTTATATCTTTAAACTACGAGTACTTACCAGCAAAACGGATGTTAAAAAATACTGTAGAACCATATGCGCCCAACAATAACTACGTTTTGACTGTATCGAAAAGAAAAGACTGGGGCATGACACGTGCGTCACATAAACTGTAAACACGTGGACTAAACACAGGCAGGGGCGTCGCGAGGGGGGTGTTTGGGGGGTGCACCCCCCCAATAGTTGACGATTTTACCGACTGTATCATACAGTGGGTAAAATCGTCAACTACAGTTAAAACTAAGTAAAACTAAGGTCTCCACCCCCCCAATGGAAACCCCCTCGCGACGCCCCTGAACACAGGAACTAAAAAGACGCGTATCAGGATCATACGCCGTATCCAATCACCTTCCGGAAACCTGTCTTAATGCAAAGTCTTAAAAGTTCACAAACTATGCAATTATATATCCGCACTCGTAACACAAACGTATCCTAGGTAGCATTACATGTATTGCAGCTAGTTTCTATAGTACCAGGTTAGAGCCAGTAAGAACAATCATAATTCTCTGTTGGAAAATTAGGAAAATCAATCCATGAGAAAACTAGCAAAAGATCTCTTGCCTTATCTGTACATTATGTATCGCCTGGTTCATGGAAATCAATACGATGTTTCTTCAAATCATACTTGCGATAGAATCGCCTGTCACAAGTAACGCACGTAAATGAAGGTTCTTTGCCACAGTAAAGGCGCTCATGCCTCAAAAGGGCGTCGGACGCTGTAAACGACTTGGAGCACCGGGGACACTGAAACCTTCTGGAGGTATGGGCAGCAACACGATGTCTCTTCAAATTTTCGTTGGCATAGTATCGCTTGTCACAAATACCGCATGCAAAGGAAGGTTTTTTGCCACAATAAAGGCGCTCATGCCTCACAAGGGCTTGGAGCCATTTATAAGACTTGGAGCAACGGGGACACTGAAACTTTCTGGAGTTATGGGCAGCAAGACGATGTCTCTTCAAATTTTCTTTTTCATGGTATCGTTTGTCACAAATACCGCATGGAAAGGAAGGTTCTTTGCCACAATAAAAGCGCTGATGTCTGCGGAGGACTTGAGGCCATCTGTACGACTTTGAGCATTGTGGGCATACAACATTTGGGGTTCTGTCACAGCGTGTAGTTCTTGAGGTTGGTTTACTGTTCTCTGATAGGTCAGAAGAAGAAGAAGCCGAAGAAGATGCAGAATGTTCAAGTGTACTACTCTCCGATCTCGATGTACCGGCCAAAGACACAGAATTCGATGGTTGTAAAATGACAGCAGGAGTTCGATTTCGTAGATTATACCTCGAGCTCACTTTTGAGATTCATAACCAGAGAAACCAAAATTAAATTAACATTCACAGTACAAGACATGTTAACTCAGCAACTCACCTTGGTCAGGGATTTGATTCGCCATTCCGCTAGGTCCTGTTGCTTCTAAATCGTTCGCTTCATTTACGTTGGTACCAGAATCTACGTAAAAACAAAGTATTTGGTTTACACGCCAAAATTCGAGGTAAACTCACCTTGTCCAGGGATTTGATTTGCCATTCCACTAGGTCCTGTTGCTTCCAAATCGTTCGCTTCATTTACGTTGGTACCAGAATCTACGTAAAACAAAGTACTTGGTATACACGCCAAAATT
>JAGJRP010001185.1:0-29887 GCA_022832235.1 Lepidurus couesii
ACCGCCGTCTTGAGATCTGCCACCTATTGATTCGAGACCGCAGAATTCATGAAATCGAATAGTTCTTGAATTTTGCGACCTCGAATCATGAAGCCTTGCCCTTGCCTACTAGTAACATCTAACATAGTAACATCATAGTAGCATCATAGTATCATCATAGCAGCATCATAGTAGCATCATAGCAGCATCATAGCAGCAGCATAGCAGCAGCATAGCAGCATCATAGCAGCATCATAGCAGCATCATAGCAGCTTAGGGTATACTAGTATACTAGTACCATCGCTGGAGACAGAGCACGTCTGCACTGGCTGCTGACTGCCAAGCAACTGGCGTTTATATAGGGCTGCTTCCGGAAGCACATCCGGTTCAGCGGGCAAAAAAACTTGAGAATCCGTTCTCGTGAACTTGTCCAGACACGTTTTGGTGTTTGTTCGAAACGAGTTCAAAACAACGGAAAAATCTCAATTATTTGGGTTTATTTTTAAAACTAGGTATAGTTAAATACTTGAAATTTATTTAGTATAGATGTTGTAATCTTTAGACTAATTGGTGCATTTACTGAGCATTAAACACGTAAAGAACTTACTTTAAAATTGAGTTCAAAGTCAGGATTCGGTTCTTGTTCATAGTATCGAACCAAACCAGTGCGAAAAGAGTTACGGCTAGCGAAGTTTTAGTCACGCCTCCATGTAGAGAGTGACGCTTAGGGTGGGGATGTTTAACAATCTAAAGGGGAGTCAGGTGGACATTTTTCAGTTGTGTCTTACCTTTATTATTGGTTTTGTCTTTTATCTTTTATTATAAAAGTTTTCTAATTATTTTTTTACTTTCTTTCAATGTCTATAGTTAAGTTTTTGTTTTTGTTTTCTTTTGGTATTATATTCTATGCATGAAGTTTATTGATTGTTCATTTTCGGATTGGTTTCTATAGTACGTAGTAATTCTCTTGTGTTTAATCTTAACTGTATTTTAATTAGTGCTTTGCGAAAGTTTTCTAGGTCCTTTGTCATGAATATGAAATTCGTCTGTATCTGTAAAGCTCTTTATTCGCAAGGGTAGAATGGTTACGAATCTGAAAGTCGTGGTGTTCAATGCACGTCAATGGCTTTCGTGTCTGTGTACGTAGTTTGGAGCTATTTTTCATCGCTTGACACGTGGCATACGGGAAATATGGAATTTATTATATGTTTGGGGGATGAAATATATAAAACTTATGAGCATCGGCATGTGCATTTTTATCCAAAAGAATTACTGATGGCTACACTTAATGACAACACCTACATACCCCTTTTCACACAACCTAACTACACAAAACAGTATCACGCCAAAAAAATGTACCCTATCCACCCTTATATTTTAATTTTTGCTTATCATGTTCCAAAATTGATCAACTAAATTTCTTCCACACTTGTTTTCGTTCTGTCTCTTTCCCCAATCTTTTCACCTATTTCTGTTCTTTATTATATCATTTATGTTCTTATTTATATCCTCTTATTCTCATTTCTCAATCTCTTCCGTTGTTCTCATCAGAGACTTCTTTCTGACATTTAATTCCTCAGGCAAAGAACAAACTACGCCAAGTTTATCGACTCGCCGCATAATATCCCACATTCAAATCAGCCCGCTCCTACTATTTCAACTTCAGCCATCTGTTGACAAGAAGTCTACATTCACACTCACACCTCCCAGCTGCGATTCGACGATCACATCTGCCGTCTTGTTATTATGTTTGGGAAGTAGTGTTCGCTAGGAAAACATGTCTACGTCAACGGTAAAATTACTTGTGTATTTAAAATTCTGAGTTATATTATAATCATTCATTCATTGTATTTAAAGATACCCTTGATCGACGATGACACAATAAATTTTGGCGAAGAAGAAAAAGTCACTACTCGCCAATTTCGGTAAAATTGTATTATTAGTCTTCTGTTAAATCTAATCTGGATTTATTAATTTAATTGTTTTATTGCTTATTGTATAGGCATCCGTATGTAGCTTTCTTTCACGTAGCATTCCGAGCGGCAGCTCTATTAATTTACTTGTTCTGTGGCTGGTTTACGGATGGTTTTGTCGCCAGTTTTGTAGCCGTGGTTATCCTGCTCTCGCTGGACTTTTGGACCGTTAAAAACATTTCTGGTTTGTCCTTAAAAATACCTTAAAAATGGTCCATAATAAAGTGACTTTCCAAAACTAATTAGGTCGGTTAATGGTGGGTTTAAGATGGTGGAGTTACGTGGATGAAGAAGGAAAAAGTCATTGGGTCTACGAATCCAGAAAAGTACGTATTTGTTTCAATTTTATTTAGATTATTTAATCAAAATAGCTACAACATTAGGAGGGCGATACGCGGAAACCCCTAGCGTCCGAATCTCGACTCTTTTGGACTGCTCTTATGGCATTTCCCATACTGTGGGTCCTCTTATTGTTGATAGCCATATTCAGGTTCAGTTTTCGGTGGCTGGTCTTGGTTGTTGTAGCATTAACTCTTCAAGGAGCGAACGCTCATGGCTATTTGCGTTGCAGGCTAGGTCAGGGTCAAACTATAACGTCGTCGGTATCTAACATGGCCACGAACTTTTTCCAGAAGCAGTTGTTTCAAAATATGGTCTCGAACGTGCTAAGTAGAGGTGCTCAGCCGACCACTGCCACCGGCTCTTCTATTATTTAATTTGCTTTGGGAAAACTTGAAAATTTTTAAGAAAATTATTAAGGATTGTTTGCAATGGGTCTCACACGTTATGTTGTGTGCTTGTATTCGCTTGTTTTAAATGCACAGCTAAGAAATTAACGCGACCTGGAGAAATAGTTTAGTCCACGGAGAATTCAAACGGTAGAATACAGGAGGATAGCCTAAGGGCGCGTCGACTGTCACGTGGTTAGGGCCTTGGGCTATCGTGTTATTCCACAAGTACACCCACGTGTCTTCAGGTAGAAAAACTGACCAAGTGTCCTGGATTTTTCCAGAATTTTGTTAAATTTGATTTGCAAAATTATATCTACATTTTGTAGAAAATTATGTAAATACTTTTTTGGGTTTCAAAACGGGCGCGATGAGTAAATCTCTGCCGTACAAATATTGGGATTGGACCTCGAAATTCTGTTGACCTGTATAGTGCAGAAATAATGGCCTCATGGCTGGTAAACCTGTTAAAGAAATTTTAGAAAATTTGAAAATTAGATTTTGTTTAAGTCAATACTTTCTGTGGTAATGTTTTGAACCACTTCTTTGGAGTAAGGGGCGAGGGTCGTGAAAATCTGGGTCGTACGAGCAAAAGCTTGGAGTGTTTCGGCGTCCGAATAGATTTGGTGGTTCAAGTCTGGTTTATTGCCCACGTGGGTGCGCATTAAGGGTGTAAACGCACTAAACTCCGCCCATCGCAAGAGTAGTTCCTTACTGCGTACCATAATCCCGTCAACAGTGGTATAACCTCCGATATCCGAGTGACTCAAACCAAACCCACTCATTCCCAGTGATAAAGCTATTTAGATGGGGCGTTAGGCAATTGAAGATTAGTGAGCTTTCCAATTGTGATAAACTTGCCTGCGACAATTGCAGAAGGTAACCCGTCACTGGTAGACCAATCTACGTTCTGGTCCCCTGCCCAGACCATAGAGTGGTAATGTTTAGCGTTTAGAAAACCTGAACGAGCCCAAGGCAATACATCTGTCGCATTACTTTGGCTCACTGCGTCACTGCAGTAATTTATAGACGGTTGAAAATCAGTTGAATAAAGAATTGCAAGTTGTTGATTTACTTGACTGTTTGGGCCCATAAGGTGGGAAATTGATTGTGGCGAATAAAAGGATCTTGGTAACTAAGATCCTGGGACTTGGAAAAGGAATCAAGGGGGGTGTATTCACCAAAATCTGCCATAAAGCCAGCCATGCCTAATCCGATTAAATTTTCCTTGATGACATCTAAGAATGATTGGGTTTAGCTTATTTTTGTATTTTGTGTAAGTTTATACATTCGAAGAAATTACCGGAATACCACTGGCGAGCTTCCGGGTTGAACACGTCTATAGTTCCTGCCAAAAACTGTCCAAAGTCTTGCAAATAGGTTTCGTTGTGAGAATTTGTTAGCAGAAATCCTAATCGATCTGCTTCTGCGAAAATATCTCCGTCTTTGTGCAAACTGGGATTGATGTACGCCGTAACTCGTACACTGGGCGTTTCCTCTTTCAGTTGCTTTATAACAACATCCAAATCTGCAATGTAACATACATTTTTTAAATCAAAGTAATGGCGATTAGTTTTTTATTTTAAACATTTTTAAAAAAATGAATCGCGAAAGTCACCTGGGTAAAGTGTGGTATTCCAGCGCCAGTTCCAGAAAACTCTGTATCCAAAGGCGGTTTGAACTTTGCCAGACCAATCTTGGATCCATACAGCGCTCACATTAACTCCGGCATTTTGGCAAAGTCTGAGTTTTTCTAACATCTTTAAAAAAAAAGATTAAAGTGTTTTACATGTATATTTCATTATAGTTAGTATACTTCGGCTGTGCCACCTTCGACGGCAACAATAGCTCCATTGTAGATCCATTCAGGCAGTTGAGTAGAAGGGGAATTTAATTGGTTTTGCATTTTCACCAAATCGATCAAATCGCCAAAAACTAGTTGAAAGGAAAAGTCTCGGGAGTGAATGTAAATTTTGGTTGCGTCAGCTTCGGTGAAGTTTAGAACCGAATACCTTTACAAGTAGGGATATAACAATAATTAATTAAAATAATTTTACGAATTTCAGAGAAACGGAAAGAACTTACTCGCTCATTTCACCTAGAAACGCGTAATTCCGTGTAGAAATGTAAGTAGGTAGCGGGTAATACGTTGTATGGTAATCTCCACCAGCCCCAGGTGACCCTTCTTCGATAATTTGAGTAATTAAAAGAGATTTATCCCTTCCAACACCTAGATTAAATTTCAGCAATTTCTAAATTTTTTTCTTTTCATTAATATTTTAGGTTAACGATGCTGAATACCTTGTTCGCGAGTCCAAATAGGGTAATCCCGTCCTTTTAGATTTAAGTAAGTGTATTGTTCGCCTCCACCGAATATTTTCTCGTTTAATTCGCCCACGATTTTCAATTCCAATCGATTCCAAAAAGTGGAAAATTGATCTACTTGAACGCGTACACTCAAGGCATCCAAACCATTGTTTTTGGACTCGCTAATAACCAGTGTTACCTTGAGAGCAATAAGGAAAGTTTCGAAAAAGAGAATTAAAATTAAGTCAGTGAAGGTTTAAGTCGATCTTACCGAGCCATATACGAAAAGTGTGATGGTGATTGTGTTAGAAGTCTGTTCAATTATGAACTCGGACAAACCCGACCAACTTGTAGTTTCTTCCGTAATAATGAAACTGCCCTGATTTTCCGTAAAAGAAGCATTGCCTATCCCTGCTCTTAGTATTGGATTTTGTTTGGTGTGTTCCAATATCTAATTATTTTAAAAATTATTGGATGTGTTCCATTTTTGGGATGAAAAGCTTGAATCTTGAACATAAACGAAACTTACTGTCATCTCGTGCCATTTAATCGAGAAACCATTGAGGTCTTCGGTAAGTTCGAAATTTGAAAAGCCGAGCACCCATTGTATTGTCAAAAACCAGTAAAATGAACGGAGCCACATTTTACAAAATGGTGCAAAGCACAACTGACTGTTATTTAAAAACTGCTGGTGCATAAGCTAACGCCAGGGAAATTGTGCACGTGTATAAGAAGATTACATCGGATGCAGCTGATAAGTATATTTATCAGGGAAATAGTTATATCTGAAACATTTACTTTCTTGAAAGAACGCTTCTTTTAAACACGAACACAGTTAATGGTTAGAGACCCAATAGTCTCCAGCTTAATAGCTTTCTCGGCAATTTGACAAATACGGTTTACTTCTTGGTAACTTACTCCCCAGCACCACTTGGGATCGAAGCACAAGGCTACACAACTTTCAAAGGTTGGGGTCAGATTTTTAGGCATTGTATAGGTGTCCAAACTAGTGGTCAGGAATTGACGCGCGCATCTGCAAACGAAGTTCATGTTGGGAAATGTACCTATTTGCGCGAAATCTTTCGTTTTAGTTCATTCTTTGATTTGCTCCTCCAATTAATACCTAATGTCAGAGAGTAGTTTCCGGTCATATTCTTGCAAATCGGATAGAAACTCAAGCTACTAGGATATACCTGAGCGGAATGAAAAAAGAAAGAATTAAATCAAGGGTAAATCAAGGAATCATTTTTAATAAAAACAGATAGAACCAAAGCCAAACTAATAGAACCAAAGCCATATTCGTACCTGACATAAGCAAGTGGTAGCATTGTTGAGTGAAGAAGGGTAGTCCACTAGTCCTACCATTTGCAGGCTATCAATAACGCTGTAGACGTAACACGTCTTGGTTTCAGTAAGTCCATTAGTATGCTCGTACGTGAACGCAGAACACGATCCATACTGTCGACAGATTCCAGCACATTGGTTCACGTCTAGTGATGTATTCTTGAAAGTGAATGTACTACTGATAATGCCGAACCACGTCTTCCAAAGGCAGGTGTAATTAGGGCAGGTTGTGAAAACTAGTCCATTGGTTGCATTTACTGAAGATTATAACATATAATGGTTTATAATGTTTTTACGACGGTCGTGAACAATTTCTATACTCTTACCTGTGGAGGGAACAGTAACGGGACTTGGAGTTGTGCTAGGGGACGTTTGCGTTGTAAGTTGAATAATAGTTCTCCGCCAATACTGAACATTGTTGCTAGGTTGAAGCGCGTAGAATTCACACATTTTATTGTTGAAGGTAAAGTAGAAACAGTTGATGTTGAGGCAAAGAGCTGCACAAAGAGGTATCGATTGGGCTTTACATTTGCCAGAAATGCTTGAGTTCGAAGTTATGTTGGATGTTTGGCCAAGTCGGAATTGATGGATGGACCATGCACTAACAAACAGCATTGCTATGAACAGAAATAGTTTCATTTTGAGCAAATACAGGTTGACTCCAGCTATATCCAAATTCCGAGGAACAACTGGAAGGAACGTTCTCGGCATATATGTTGTGTTTGAAAAATCTCGCTTTGTATCTCGTTACTCGTTAATTTCGTTACTCATTTGTGTTAAGTGGATGTTCTACCATAAAAAGGGTCCCTGCATTGTTGGAATTGATAGTATTGGAATTTGCATGTCAGCGAGCTGGTAGTATTGCTATTAAAGTACAATGACTTGGTATAGAAAATTCCTAGACCAAATGCAGAAAATGATGGGTTGACCTCAATATATCCGAGAAAAGCTTGTGATATACTGTATTTCTTCGCGATCTATACGTATACCTGGACGGCCGTGGGCTTTCACTTAAGGAAACAATAATTTGCAATCCTTAGAGCTAATTTTGTACGCTAAGGAATAATTTATAACCTAACCTAATAGCAAATTTAATTATCTTCACTTTACCGGCATTGCATAAGAAGTACTTACATTGATGGAAAAAGAGTGCGACTGCACTTGATTAATGCAATGTGAAAGATATAAAGCAACATTGTTTTTGTTGACAACTCGTTTTGTGTCTAACCATAGAAGCATTATTGTAAAGAAAAAAGTATAGTACTCAACCAGCAAAGTATTATTTCTATGTATTTTACAATGTACACGCTTCACACCACAAGAAGCTCACAGAGCATATTTCTTTCACTTAGTACTTGGCAGGGGCAACATAGGCGGGTTGGTAAGCGGGCTTGTAGACGGGCTTGGCATAAGCGGCAGGGGCAACGTAGGCGGCCGGCCTGTAGGCGGGTTGGTAGGCGGGCTTGGCATACGCAACGGGAGCATAGGCCTTGTAGTCACCGGAGTACTGGACATCAGCAACGTAGCCGCTGTAGCCATCGACGTAATAGTTGACAGTCTATGAAAAGAGACGGGCTATTAGTAAAATAGTATATCGAATAATTGCAAGGTTGTACCTGGCGACGACCATCGGGAAGATCAACGAAGTAAGATCCCTTGGTGTTGTCACCATTGCGGCTCTCTTGTTGACCCATGTTCACATAAGTGTAGTCATCCTTGACTGCCCAGTCGTAGTTGTAGTAAGCTGGGGCATAGGCTTCTTTGTAAGCCGGGCCGGAGTAGGATGGGGCAGCGTAGGATTGTTTGTTGTACACATCAACGGCGGTAGCAGCCGCAACAAAAGCGAGGACCAGGAAGACCTTTTTGACAAACAGAAAGCATGTATTAGTCTTTATAGCAGTCTAAAATGTGTTTTAAGTTAATCTTACCTTCATGTTTGCGTTGATTGAGGGTTTTGCTTTAGAGGTGTTTGCTGGATGGAGCTGGAAGCTGAAGTGTAATAGTTACGGACTGGACCTTCCATTTTTATAGTGAAAAGAGAAATTCACTCGTGAGGTGCTAGTGCTTATCACGCTCGCTGCTAGGTGATAACCACACCCTTTCTTTGCCTCCACCGTAGCGTGAAAAGCTTTGCTTGGACTTGAACCCTATAACTGGAGCAATGGGACGCTCGGAGGCAGCGCTCAAATCAAGGTATTCACGTCTCTGATAGTGCTCTATCATAGTGAAAGTGTTATTCGTGTATTATTGCTATCCTGAGCGAGTCCAGGTAATCAATGTAGCGTGAATATAACTATACTCTTATTAGAAATGAATGCGTATCCATAAATACAATTTAAACTTTGTCCGTTTAATTGCCGTATCAAAATGGGATTAAGTAAGTCTGGGCAAAATACGTTTCAATTCTCTTATTTCAGTATTGTCCAGGCTGATTCTATTTGAAGGAAAACGGAAGAACACAAATTTTATTTATTTTCCTATTTTAATTGAAAGTAACGTTTATCCAAAGATTTGTGAGGTAAGACAGATATTACATTTCTTTTGACCAAAAGAGCAAGATTAATCTTGAGATTAATAGGATACACGTCGTAACGGAAAGGTGGCTCGGTTGACTGACCGCAAGGTAAACTTGAAATGTTAGCAAGGTCGTAGCGGAAAGGAAAAGTCAAATTTAGATCGACTTTCTTCTCAGCGTACTTTCTTTACCTAAACCGGAAAAAAACTTAAGGGTAAAAACTGGTTTAGAAAACAGAAGATCAGTACAGATTATAAAGGAAATACATAGGAGTAGTTTGTTCAACTTGTTTGGTACCATATATTTAAAAACTCTTCCGGGGTTTGGTAACAAGCCAAGTTGGTACCAAACATTTGAAGCTCGGAAGAATTGTACTACAATGAAACAAGTTAAATTTTGTTAGAATATTTTCAAGTTTACGCAGCACAGGTCGATCAACCAAACTGTCCTTTCTTAACGAAATCCGAAGATTACTGCTTTGCTGTGTGTAAAGAAATAAGAAAAAATTGCTGCCTTTGCTTTCTTTCGAGAGATTTGTGTAAGCCAACTTACTTGTCTCGAATTTTACATACAGTTATAGCATAGAAACTTGGAAACACATAAATACTTATTAAGTGTAATGATACCCACTGTAAAGTGCTTTTCTCGACTCAGAAACCGGTCTAATACAAGACAACACTTTCACTGTGATAGTCTGTTTGTATTATCGGAAGACGTTGAATACACTGAGCGAACTGTCCCATAATTGCTGTATAGAGTTCAAGTCCAAGAAAAGCTTTTCACGCTACGGTGGAGATAGACGAAGGGTGTGGTTATCTCGTAACAGAGTGTGGAGCAACTACAGTCCCATGACTGCTTTTCTCTTGACTATAAATATGGAAGGTTCAGTCCTAAACTATCACACTTCAGCTTCCAGCTCCATTCAGCAAGCAACACTAAAGCAAAAACCCTTCCAACGTAAACATGAAGGTAAGATAACTCAATCTGTCTTAATAACCTAGTTAGGCATTACAGACTAACTCTTGCTTTTTTAAATCGAAAAAGATCTTCTTGGTCCTCGCTTTTGTCGCGGCTGCTACCGCCGTTGATGTGTACAACAAACAATCTTACGCTGCCCCATCCTACTCCGGCCCGGCTTACAAAGAAGCCTATGCCCCAGCTTACTACAACTACGACTGGGCAGTCAAGGATGACTACACTTATGTGAACATGGGTCAACAAGAGAGCCGCAATGGTGACAACACCAAGGGATCTTACTTCGTTGATCTTCCCGATGGTCGTCGCCAGGTACAACCTTGCAATTATTCGATATACTATTTTACTAATAGCCCGTCTCTTTTCATAGNGGTTTGACTCATAATCGTTCTCTTTCCGTAGACTGTCAACTACTACGTCGATGGCTACAGCGGCTATGTTGCTGATGTCCAGTACTCTGGTGACTACAAGGCGTATGCTCCCACTACTTCTTATGCCAAGCCCGCCTACCAACCCGCTTACCAACAACCCGCCAAATACTAAGAACCCGTGAACGAATTTTCTGTGCGATGGTCTGAATGCGTGTGCGAAAACTTAAATACAATATTTATTGTCCATAACCTTGAAACCTATTTCATGTGTACGTAAGAAGGAAGCGCTAAGTAATTCTAAACAAATCAAACAACAAAATCGTGAATGAAACGCTATTAGAATTCATCAAACTTTAAATTATCAAACGATAAAGCTAACAACCCTTCTCTAGACCAATTCGAATGATTCACATGAAATCTACGAATTTTCAACAGCAAATAAATTGCAAATGAGACAAACGTAAAATTTGTATCCCTATCAGTTAGTTTATACAGACTAGAATTCGTTCGAAGTGGCGTCACGTATAATGAGAAAAAATGGCGAATAAAAATTCAAAATGACTTAACCACGTGGACAGAACGTGAAGCCACTTCTTTGTGGATCATTAATCCGTAATTAAAGACACTCACTCATGAATTCCTGGCTGAATGTTATCAACGTTTTGTTTCGCATATTATCAAAAGACTTCCTTCAGGTTCAGTTAAGTAAAAACGCAGTTATTCACAACTAAAACTTGCGGCAACCGGCAAGGGCCGAAATAGAATGAGTCGCAAGTCAAATATGGTCCACATAAAATGTCTATAAATCCTACCAACAGATGCTCGTTAATAAATCTTAAAAAAGGGTCATCCACGCCACCTATGCAGTTAGTCTTCAAACTGTTTAGGCATCGAGACCAAATACGCGCATGCTGCGATAACCAAAACAAACTTCTGCCAAAACCGGATCACATTTAACCGTCAATCACTCAAATTAAACACCAAAATGGTAAAAGTTTGTTTTTCCTATATAACTTCCTTTGATCTGTACCTTTCAATCTACAATTATCTTTATTGTTATTTATTTCCCTAGTTATTCTACTCCTTTTTCAAATCCTTGGTCGGAAAAGACGTCGTTGTGGAGTTAAAAAATGACCTCAGGTAACTTGCCAATCCATCCAAACATCTTAATATCTAATAGGTTTACCTTTTGACAGTATATGCGGTACTCTCCACTCTGTAGACCAGTACCTAAACATCAAGTTGACAGATATTAGCGTCACAGACCCAGACAAGTTTCCCCACATGGTATATCATACATATTATCTCTTAGAATCGAACAAAATGAACTAGAAAACAGAAATATCAATCAACTTATGAATAATACTAAAAGTTTCGGTTCTTACGTAGATTTCTGTCAAAAATTGCTTCATCCGAGGCTCAGTAGTACGGTACGTTCAGCTTCCCGCTGAAGAAATCGATACCCAATTACTGCAAGACGCCGCCAGGAAGGAATCCCAGCAAAATAAGCAGCAATGAGAAAGGTCTTCTTATCTTTGTCTGTAAGTGTAAACTGCTTTGCTGTTGGCCTTTTTCCTTTAAATAAAACTTTTTGTATTAAAAATCCTTGAATTACTTTTGTTACCTTGAAGCGTACTTTTGAAACGGACAGTAATAATAAATGAAAGTGACACGGGGGAGAAATAGGGAAAGGTTCTGTACACAGATTTCTTGCGTTACTAATTAGGGACAAGAACAAAAAGCAAAGGCTTGCAGGGGAGAAAATTGGACAAAGAGAAGGGTTAAAGGACACCACAACGTCACCATCACGAATTCTTTAATACAAAACTTCCGATTCTTCCTTCGAAACTCTGACTGCGGTATCGGCCATCTTTTGAATTGCACATTAGACGTGGCGGGAATACGGGAAAAAAACATGCCAGGAAACGGTACTGTACATGATTGTAATCAAGCTTAAAGAAAAAAATATAAGAAAAAACACATTTGAGCCCCATACAGTACTAAAAAATAAGCAGAAATAAATTTAAACAGACAGGCCAAATTCAGAACCTCACAATCCATTCCAATACTTTTCAACTTTCATCCCCCCCAGGCAGCCAACAATGCCTCCAGATTGTGAACAGCAATGAAGCGGAAAATATCTTGGCAAGACACAAACAAAGACACCAGATTGCGTTTCACATTTTTTCTTCTTATTTAAAATTCATATGCAGAGTATATCCTTCTGTCAATACTTTTTAGGGTGGGCCAATTGTCCCAACTAAATGTTTTGTTTTTGTTCAGCCTTAGGTTCAGCAGTTATTATAGAGTGTGCATTCGATATACGACGTAGGTACAAATCCTTCTTCATGTTCGGACATGCGTCGAACCCGCGTCCAGCCGTCGCCTTGATCCACTTCAATAACGTATAATTCTTCGCCTTCGTGCATAGGAATAGAGCCTTCACTTTGAGCTGCAAAAAATAAATCACAAAAACATCCAATTAGAATTCATTTTACTACTAGATATAAGAAATATATCTAGCCTATAAACGAAGGAAAGGGCTTTTCACAGCTCGCATTCTAGCCGCGGGGCATAACCTATGTTTACAAAGTTGCCAAATAGTTTATATGAATATTACCTTCATTATATTATTGTTGTCATAGTTTTAGGTTACAAAGAAGACGCTCTAAGAACGACTCTTATTAACTTATTTAGTTTTATCTATTAAAGCTTGAAAAAACATGAAAAATCTCATAAAATCTCTAAAGATACTGAAAGTGTCTTACGAGAAATGCATTGAATACGCTTCTGTACCGAAGAAATGCTTCGAAATCTGTACATCTTATGGGAAAAACTCTGATAATACCTTCAAACTGGTACATGGCTTTACACGTGCCAAGTACGGGCAGCAAATCGACGTCAAAGTCGCCATTAGTAGCGTCAACTTCTTCTTCCAAGTCTGTGTTACAATACAGTTTATCTTGGCCATTATGAGAGTAAGCGTTCGAGGATCGTCGATGGTGAGGGTCTTCATGGTCTGGTTCCGAGTCTTGCAAGCTTGTATGTGACAATCCAAGACCCGATTCTGGACTGTGCGAGGATCTAGCCCCAAAGTGAAATGGACAACAGCCAATCAGTAAAAATTAACAATACTAGTTTAAATTTGTAAGCTCTTTGCTGTTAGTTTTTACCCATGTGAGGGTTGCGGAGTTCCAGGAGCTGATGGTTTTGCAACGCTAGAATCGGAGGCACTCCGACTCAACGATTCATCTGATCCGCTACTTCGTCGAATCATGGATTTCATCTTGGCTGACCCGTTCATCCGCTTAGAGGAAGTGTGGATACTCTGATTGGGAGACGAAATGGGCGTGGGTTGACCACGACCTTCTGCTTCGTCGAGATACACTTGGAATTTGTGGAACTCCAAACGCAGGCGATCCAAACGCTGGCCACTTTCAGCTAATTGACCTTCTACAGACAAAGGATCGCCCAAGGCTCGGTTTTGCTCATAAACTCCCTTCATTTTCATAAGTCCATCCCTGAGAAATAAAACAGAATTAGCATAAAACTTCAATAATACAAAGCTTTCCTAATAAGACACGATATAAACTAAGAACATAATACAACTTTACAGATAGTAACAATATCATAAAACAGGAAACTTAAAATTAACTGCAATAAGTCACGGTTAAGTACTTATTACTCAAAGTTAATCTAATACAGCACATAAATAGTTAAAGTAACAATAGTTAAGCACATGAATAGTTAAGTAAATTCAGATAATTTAACCACACGGCAATGTTGTAAACAACATTTGAAAGTTGATGCTAACGGCTAGGAATACCAGCTACAAAAAGTCTATTCCTTCGCTTTATAGGCTAATGACAACTTTTAATCACTTTTTAAACGAAGTACTGCAAATTTCAAAGCTCCATAATTATGATGTAGACTCTACTTATATTAATATATCTCTTAAGTGATATCTCAGTTGAGTTTTCAAGTTCTAGAAGACTATAAACATTGAGAAACCTTGCAAAAAGAAGTCACTTGACAGCTGATGCTAACGGCTACGAATACCAGCTACGAAAAGCCTATTCCTTACTTTATAGGCTAACAATACATCTTTTTTTGCATCTCTTGAATGATATTTCAGTTGTTTTTTTCTGTTTTAGATGACAATAAACACCAAAAAATCTTGCAAGAACAACTTGCTTAAGCGACATTTGAAACATCTGCAGAGTTCTTAGGCGCATCCTTATAAAGTTTTATCTTATTCGAAATGGGGGAAAACTCCCCTTAAAGTGCCATTTACCGTGTGGCTGTTTCTTGTGCAATCTTGGCGTTAATTTCATCGATCTTATGTTGGAGTTTCTTCCGTCTCTGGTTAGGAGGGAGATCACTAAAATCCTCCTTGGATTCCGAAATGGAAGAAAATGGAGTCTAAAAAAAATCACAATTAGCCTCTCAGTCTCTCCTAACAAGCTAAAAGCTTTTTCTTTTCTTTTCTTCTTCTTTAAATCAAAGAAAAATAATTTCGGAAACTGTAGTCAAAGCCAAACTTAAAGCCATGCATTAAACATACTGAGAAACTTTCAAAGTCAAATCCGACATGGGAAAAGGAGTCGAGAGCTTAATGAGTCTGCCACGTCAGCACTAAAAGCCAAATTTTGTAACAGCATACTTAATGAGTCAATGCTAATGCTTAATGCATGCAATAAGCCACGCTATACAACTCCCGAGTAGGCCAACAATGAAACTTACAAAGAGATTAGTCATGAAGGTAGTGAAGATGTGTTTTTTTAAGAGGTCCAGCATCCCAGTATTTTTGGCGACGAAGAAGAAGATTTTTTTTTACCAACAAAAGAGAACAAATGTTACATTCCAGGAATAAACTATACTTTTTTCAACAAATCAAAATACTACTACTAAAGGAGAAAATGTCAAATTAAATCGTCCAAGTCCCCCAGAAATGAAAAATTAAAATATCTAAAAAAAAAATGGAAAGAAAAAGAAACTTACTTTGTTGGAACTAAAAATCCCAAATAGCCCCGCCCTTTTCTTCAACTTATTTGCAGACAATGTCCCACGGACGGTTAAATTGGCACTAATGCCTAAAGAAGGCAAAGCTGACGAAGAAACGGTCGCTGCTGACGTCACAGAGCCATTTTCGGAACCATTTACTTTCGAATTGTTCAAATCTTCAAAACAAATATCTTCCGGAGGCTGGAAACCCGATTTATACCGTTCAATGACCAACCGGATATCCTATTGAATGAAAAGAATCAGTTACTAAAGCTTCTCAGCTTATTTTGATCCGATTTCCAAGTTTCTAAGAAATTTTTTAAAATTTTAGAATAAAAAAAAATGAAAATAAATGTACCTCCTCCACGTTTATATGAGTCGCGGCTCGGATGATGCCATCTAAGCACGTATTGATGATGGGAAAAACGCTGCGTTCGATTTCGACGGATTTCCGGAAGGAATTGCCTAATTGCTTGATTCGTTTTTCGTCCATTTCTTGGAATTGGGTGAAAACGGCCGGCATTTGGTTGGCGTAGTGCAGAATCTGCAGCTCGTTCGTTTTCTGGAGTTGTTTGGCGTACTCGTTCTTCAAGTCTTCGCATTGCCGCGACTTAATCGACGAGGTCAGGCGGTGCTTCTCCACTTCAGCGCGGGATAAATTCAAATCCGCATCGGCTTTCCGGTAAGCGTCGTCGGATCGCTCAGCTTCCCGAAAGGCTTTTTCATAGTTTTTATGAGCTCGGTCTAAAACTTGCAACTGCTGAGCCAAGTTGGCCTGCAATCGAGCGCCATCCTGTAAAGCCTAAAGAAAATCCGCATAAAATTAACATTTTTATCTATTTTTCCCCCGCTTGTATCCCTTTTTTGCATTTGTATCTTTCCCATCCATTCCATTCATTCTATTCAACTTCCTATCTTTTCCCAGTTTTGTATCTCTATCCACTTCTTCAAAGATAATTGTTTAGAATCTAAATTTTCATGCAAATCGAGCTTCTGGTGATAAAGTTATCCCCCTTGCCGTGTTATGCGTAGAAGCCATGCGCGTTCATATACACCCATGTAAAGCACTGCGCGTCATCTAGCGGTAGCGTGGGTGCAACAAGCTATGCTATGGGGAAGCCTTCTTTTATGGAATATTAAAAGCGAAAACAAAGGGAAAAGAAAACCATATTCACCTTCTTTCTTTCCTCCTTCAAATCCTTAACCAAAGCCGCCAGTTCCTTGAACACAGCCAGTGTTAGATTTTCCGCCACAACCTCATGCTGTCCTGCTTGGTCGTTCAGTTCGTTGAGCATATCCTTGAAAGCTTTATGGCTCGAGAACCTAGAACGAAAAAAACAAAACAAAATTACAAAAAGAAGAAGAAAAGCTTATTAGGATACTACAATAGAAAACGTTTTAGCTCCAATTACAAAACATCCTAATCGCATCCAACGTGTAATGTAAACACATCTTTTCTTCTCTCCCAAGTCATCAAAAGCCAATCTTATCAATCTCTCGGTGGAAAACCCACTCAATTCTCATATTACATCCTGTCCAAAAAGGAAAACCGAAGCCCAAATCGAAGGAAAACTGATACACAAACGGGCTTTTGTTTACTTTGTTTTGTTTTGCGTATAGTAATTTTAAAGTGTTTAGGGGAACTGAGAAGTCCCCCTCTATTGTTTATATTACACAACTCCCTAACTTGAACGAAACAGACACAGTTGTAAGAGTGTTATAAACAGCGATAGTATACTGTTTAAAGTTTAAAATTCTCTGGTTTCTGCTAGAATCTCTGGAAATCCCAGATTTTAGCTAAAAACTTGCGTTGGAGCATGAAAACTTGATTGAAAACTTGACCCAAAACCACGATATAAAAACCCCAACTACTATCTTATGATGCTTAACTTCCTGTTGACAAAACTTGATTCTGTTCACTCCCTGTTCCTGGAATCGACAATTCCTCGCAGAAGTTTGCTTGCGTTGGCGTTGGCGCTATTGTAGTAAAAACTCTCTGGTAACAATGAAATGTGAACGCAATCTATGTATTTTGCACTGTATAACTAATTCATTGTTGCAATGTAAGGTAGCTTTCATCAAGGACGCGACATCATGTAAATTTCATTGTTGCAATGAACGTTCACTGCTGCAGATTAAGTTTAAGTGTTTTCAAGAGCAAAGCAAGCCGGCCATTAGCTATCTATTTCTTTTCTCACTTTCTTACGCAAGGCTTTCGCAAAACAATAACAAACATCAGTGCCATCTGTGACTCGTTCTCATCAATAAGCGAAGGTATACTGGACGGTATAGTTTACCTTACTGCTTTTGTTTATATTTTTGTTTACTTTTCGAATTAGGTTTACCTGGCGCCACGCAGGCGCCTCTTCCCATTATGGGCATGCTATTTGTGACTAATATTCGTTTTTAGCTCATATCCGGGCTAACGAAAAAGGTAACAGCTATCGTGCTAGTCACTAAATATTAAGAAAAATTACTTTTGAAATAAATACTAACTAAAAAACAAGAAATTCTACTTAATTTAAACTTTTCCTGGTTTACTGATCTTGGGCCTTACTTTAACCCAAGCTTTTCAACCTGCACAAATTCTACTTTACTAAAACTTTCCTCCTGATTTACTGATTTTCTATCTCACTTTAATCTACACATTTAAAATGACCTATTCTTTCAGTACATGTACATACTATACATAGTGTGGTATACAGTAACGAAAGCTCTAATGAAACCATTTTCAATTTCCCATAGAATTCCAAACAACTTCCTCCAGCAAAAACTGAGATTTCAAGGAAAACGGGACTTCTTCCCCGGTCAATTAGTTGCCGTTATAATTCCCCGCGACGCAACAAATCCCCCATATTCTCTCTTACTTATCTCACTTCCCTTCCCCCCCCCCACAAAAAAAAAAATAGAACAACAAAAAATATTTTTTCTAATAAAAGTTCCAGGATCAAGTAGGTCACTCCAAATTACTCCAGACAAACCCCACAGGTCAGGCTAAAACACGCTAAGCGGGTTAAAGTGCACTATGTCAAATTTGAAAAAAAATCCCAACAATCTTCTAAATCTAGAACAACAGCTCATTTTGCATCCTTTTTCTTTCTTCTATTCATTTATTTTTACAAATTTTCTGAGGTAAAAAAATCATCTAAATCCGTAATGCTTCTCATCAAGGACCAAGGCCACGACCTTAACACATGGACTAGAGTAGCCCTTTCCCCCCATCAAAATTAGCATCCACACGGAACGATGGGAGAGAAGAGAACACAGAACATAGAAAGAGAGAGGATAAGAGCCTGGAAGCTGTATGCAACTGTCCTATCCATGTTGGGTACAGTATATCCTGGCGCCTCATTATTCCTTAAGTCGTCCCCATGACGTCATCCTCGATTTCAACAGCGAAATATCCTCTTTTATTCGCTTTTCTTCTTCTTCATTGCTCACTTTTTTGTTTCCGCTTTCTGCCTATTCTCTCAATTTTATTTGTACGTTCCTCGTGGTGCTTTAAGAGACTTTTTGTACGTTGCTCGTGTTGGCTCCCCCCAACTTTGTGGGGAGTAAGTTTGTTCTGTTCCTTTAATTTCGGTCATTCCAGTGGGTTGTTATAGCGGGATCCATTGATCCAATGCCAGTGAGTCATCCTTACTTGTGTATGCGTCTACCAACCGTCTGCCTTGTGCCTTTTGCCCCTACGTACTCCACGTACACGCTTCTAGAGTTCTAGAGGGGTGCTTCATAATCTCCAGCATCAAGGGGCATCGCAGGCGTCGGCAGCATCACTCCCCCCCCCTTTTTTTTATTCTTCTTCTTCTCCAAACACTCACCTATAAGAACCTATAGTAACCTATGGGGACCCTTATGGAGCTGGAGCCTAAACATTATGCAAAGGCAGCGCTTTGATCCTTTCTCTGATCCATTTTATTATTTTTTAATAATTTAAAAACAAAACAAAATAAAAATAAAAAATCCTTGGGTTTGCGAACCGGCCCTTCACAAAAAAAATATTAATGGAGGACATGTGAATGTAGCTGCATACAATATGTACTAAATCTTGGGCTTTGCGAAAAAAAAAATGGAAAAATCAAAGAAAAGAGTGAGAGTAGAGAGTAAAGTAAAGTTAAACTAGTTGAATGGCTTTTGGAAGTTGTTTTTCCTGATGTAGGATACAATAGGGACATACAAGGTAGTGGAGTAGTAGACGTAAACCTATTCCAAAGTAAGAGTAAACCTGCGAAAGCAGTACTGACGGACTGCCAAATGGATTTCAAGTTTCCAGAAGTTTTGGAAGGTGACTCGTGCTGTACTATGCTGTGCTGCTTGAGCTTTCTAAGAAAATTCGTCGTGGCAAAAGCAAAAACTTTCCCAAACCACAGCCACCATTTCCTTCAATTGCTTAACTAGTTTGACTACTCCTTTCGTTTCGGTTCCGCCAACGCGAATCTCCGCATCTGTAGCTCACTCTTGCTTGTTCCTTTACCTAACTTTGGATTTAGATTTCACTTATGAAGGATTTATTGTTCAATGGAATTAAGAGCTAGAAAGCTAGAATTTAAGGTGATTTTTTAGTTAGGGGAACGCGATATGTTTCACAAAGAGATTCTACGATCCACACCACACTGAATCCACAAAACGAGTCTTGCAATCTTATAACAAACTTGACTTCTTGACCAAATCTACTTTGGTTCGAAATTTTGACCTATAATTTCTAATAAAAATGCTCATTACAATACTTCTTGGCTATATCATACATATTAAAGATGCTAATAGTAGAGACGAATATCGTACTAATCAAAATGTTAGAATCATACCCCAAAACTACGATTTCAACGCTAAATTAGGTTCCCAATTCTACAGTGAATGTTATATTAAAGTATCTAGAGTATTCAAAGTTTAGAATATCTGTAATTATCAAATCCACGGTGAAACCTTCACAGCGTAAAGGAAAATATTTTTAAAAAATCCAAAAGAAAAATTAAGAACTTACTGGCATTCTTCTTCTTCCTTCTTCTTAGGCTGGTATGTTTTGACCAATCTCCTATTTCGAAAAAAAAAAAAGGTCAAAGAAAGTTAAAACTCGTCATTACTGCAATGATAAAATTCGAATATTAATAAATTCCAACTAATTCGATTTCTTGAAATATCCGCACAATATTGTGATTATTACTGTTATTAGTTTCATTTAGCATAACCATTATTAAGGCTATTTTTGACTGATTTCTTATTATTATCATTAATAATAACAACAATAATAGAAAAAATAAAGAAAAATAAAAAGGAAAATAAAAATAATACAAAAATGTACGAACCGAAGTTTGGCAGCATATTCCGTTTCAATAGCGCATCGATCCCGTACAAAGTTGCCATACTTTTCCAGGAACTCGATTCCTTTCAAGGTATGTGCTGCGATATTATCGTACTGATCCTATGGAAGCAAAACGTAAACATTAGAATCACAGAAAATCACATCAAAAACTCATTACAATCCATTGCGTTCACTTTCCCCTTACCAAAACATTTACTTCAACCTTACTCTATCACACACACGTTTCAACTCAACCTTGATGTCACCATGAAACTTGAAATTACAAATTTAGAAACGCAATCAGCTGTGGTCAAGAATTGCATAAATAAAGATTCAAATCTTGCGTCATAATCGTTACGAAAACACCTGGCGTTTCGCTCCGGCTGTCAAAAAACGTTGTACCTATCCTCATCAGTCGCCTCCAAAGTTGACTCATGCAAAACGGCAACTCAGACCACGAAAGGAATACCACAAAATCGGTGAAGCAGCAATGCAATCAAGGTTGGATGCGTGGGCAACATGCAACCCAAACTTCGAAAAAAAAAAACGCAACAGGTGCAATTTGACCCCTATATATTTAGGTAATGGTCCATCCAACCTTGCCCCAACTTCCTGAAGTGTGAAGTTTTGCATTGGACAGGAAAATTAACCTCGGACACGCCCAAACCGTGATCTTACCCTTTTTTAACTTTCTAGAACTTCCAGAAAATTCTCTAAACCTTTATTTCCCATATATCAGCTACTTTCGGATTTCTTTACGCTTTTCGTCTTTACAACACCCTTTGCAAGTTCTTTACGCTTTTCTAAATCTAGGAAGTGCGCCTGAATCCCTGAAATGAACCCCAAGCGACGCTAGAGTGTACTAGAGAATGGGACGGTATTCCAGGTGGATGCTGGCCGGAATCTTCGCGTTACTCCGGCCTGGCTAAAACACTGCACTGACGGGACTCGAAGCATGGGGAAGGCGGGGACAATCGAACGTTTTTTCATCCACAAGCCGGGGCAGCCTGTGGCTAATTTATTTCCCGGCGATCAGCTCACGCAGCTCAACGCACCTTCACGAACATTCCGGGGCTAAATTTAGCCGCTTCTCGTATAAATATCGCCGGCGTCCTTCTGGTCTGGTGCAAAACGAGACACCGAGCAAAAATTGGGGCGCGTGGCAAAAGTTATTTGAACCCGTTTTTCCTTTTTAGAAAGGGGGGGGGGGGAGCGCGGAGAGATGTATTGGAACATAACTTAACAGATTTCCGAAACGTTTTTAGCCCCGTTTCAGTAATTTGGCCCCCTCCAAGCCCCAAAATCGTCGGAATGGGGCCACATATGGGGGTAAATGTCAAATAGATAAGGAAAAAACGTCAAAAAGTTGAATGATCGATCATGTTTTGCGTGAGTCAACATTCAGACTTGTTCATACTGTTCAAACATATCCAATAGAACCATTTTATCTGATTTTGTATCAAATTTTCTAGAGAATTCCATCTTTCCACGGATTTTGTCAACCCTTCTATCCTTTACATTTTAAAGTATTTTTTAGTACCTATAAAGAATTTTAAATGACCTTTACTGTACATATTTTGTCTTTTTATTTGATTACACCAATTGGAAAAACGCAGATTCATTTTTCTACGCGAAAAAAGCAAAAAAATCGCATTTGGATATTGTCCTGCCGTTAATATTATTTTGGGGTATTTTATGAGAAAATTTCATGCAAATCGAGTGTGTAGTTAGAAAGTTATCCTGCTTGTCGTTTTATGCGTAGAAGCCATGCGCGTTCGTATCACCCGTGCGAAGCGCTGCGCGCCTCATGGCGGGAGCTAGGGTGTAACCAGCTATGCTCTACGGGGCACTTCGAAAGAGTTCGAAACATTCCAAAACAAACTCTTGAGCTTCACTTGAAGATAAAAAGTAACATATGGAGGCTGTATGTTGTTTCCCTAACGTGACTGATGTCATTAATTAACGCTTGAGAGAGGCACGTTAATCTCGATCTAGACTCTTAAAAGAGCCTAATTTACATTCTAGCATAGTTTTTCGTCTTTGGCCTTGCCATGCACTATGTGAAGGTTGTAATAAAGCCCCTTTAGGAGGATAAAAGATGAGAAATGTTTGCAAAAACTTGGCCAATCAAGTCATAAACCAAGCCAGTTCCTCTTGATTCCAATGCTTGGTATAGCGGACAAGTCTTCCTTTCGTGAATTTCCTTCTTATTGTCTTAACGAGAGATGGAAACGATCTTAAAACAGGTTATAATGTAAATGTAGGCTTTCAACAAGAAACCTGGGGGGTTATAATGACTGGATGTGTTTTCCTGGAAAGGATAAACCAAGATTTGGTAAGCCGAACTTGTAAATTCGCTAAAAACAAATCGTTCGTTGCTTTAACCAAAAGTTTACCTAAATTTGATGCGATTAAATCTCACCGAGCTGTTTTTGCTAAAGGACCAAAAAGCGCGCTGTAGCCTCGTAAAGATTTGTCTTAGTTCTCACGCAGCCCCTACGGGACCGCCAACGCCTCAGGCATAAATGGGCGGAGCCTAGTTTTGAAACCTTATTATCTCAGGAACTATCAAAGCTAAAAACTTGGAATTTGCTGCATAACCTAGTACTTCCTCGGCAGTCCAGTAAATATTTACTTCAGTTTCGCTTGACACGTTCGAACCTTTTAAATTTGCGGGAAGTTCAGAATTCTATTAGAAAGGAGATAAATTTTGCAAATTACAGAGTCCAAAAACTGTCAAAAGATAAATCAAACATTTTGCTAAGCATTTCCTCCCCACAATGGCGTTAAAAGTAGTTGCTCGATTATTAAAACCGCATTTCCGGTCTGTGTTCACCCGTCAAACCTTACATAAAAGCCAGTTCGTACAAGTTTCACACGACTCCGGTTTACTACGGTTGCTGTATAACATAGAAATAACTTAATGAAATAAAAAACAGGGCAGGCTAAAAACCAGAAACACAGCCTTCAATTGTACTTCCCACCACCGTTATCTAAACTAAACCATCTCTATTGTTAACCACTTTCCCAAGAAATTTTCCTCAGTTTCCCCCAAATCCTTTAAATTTTTGTAAAATTCCTTGTGAAGATAATCTTCTACATGATCCTGTTACAAAATTCACCACAAAATCCTCCAAAAAGTTTCGACATTTAAGTCAATATAATTAATAACTCTTAACCTTTGGGGTACCTTTTACAGTGTAGGCGACCACAAAATCCCCCAACAAATGCTCAAAACTAACTTGAAAAGCCCTTTAAAGTATCTCATTCTTCACAACGATCTAGCTAGGTCAACCTAAAATGCCAAAACTTCCTTTTCCTCCTAACCGCTACCGGCAATTCCCAACCAAAGGTGGTTGTAGTTTGTTCCATTCAGGTAAAAACGGTTAAAAACAGTACTCGTTTGTCCCCCCAGGTTCAAACGTATCTTAAAAACCCCATTTCATTGCTTTGAAGTCGTACCTTAACACACGAAAACATCCCTTAAAAGATACGAAATCCTTTGGATCTAAATTACGTTCAAATCAATTCATTAAAATGCAAAAACAACTCAAATTCCAATTGAAAATGATTTCGAGTGTGGTCCAAGTTTTGACTTTGTACTCAAAGGCTATTGTTTCGTGTACACGAACTGGGAACGAATCGGCTCCCAAAAACTCGCTTTGGCATACTTGACACGTTGCCCTGAATACCAAAGAACGCAGTAGCGTCCTTGGAAACGTTCACTGAAACGAAAATGTTGAAACGTCGCACGTTGCCAATGCACAAACATCCTTTTCCATACTGCTGACTTATCTCTGAGTGGATTTTAATAGCTCATTAGGTAGAAAGCCGTTGGAAAAAGATGTTGGGCCTCATACTTAATCAGACTTAACTCAATTCGCCACGTTTCGAGGTCATTTCGACGCTGAATCCTTTTTCGGCAGTTAATTTTGAGAGTTAATTCAGTTTCATTCAATATTACTTCAATATTAGGGAAAATATTGAAAGCACAGTATTTATTAGTTTAGAAGCAAGCTTTTGTGATGTAAGACCTATCAGATGTGTTAAACAACAATGGTAGTAACGTGTTACTCAAATTATAGAAAGAGAAAAAGGGACAAGGCTTCAGGCCGGGATTCGTAGCGTTACTCCGGCTTGTCTTCCGAGAGGGGTGGGCCTAAAGGGACCGTGAGCATTTGTTCGCTTCATGCGGCAACTCGTGGCGGTTCTCGGGCTTGCCTGCACAGCTAACAAAGCACAAGTTGCGAGAGACGCAGTAACCTAACCGGGATTGGTCGCATTACTCCGGGTTGCCTGTGCAGCCTTTTGAAAGCACGAGTTGAGAGGGAAACCTGAGTAACCTAACAGGGGTTTGTTGCATTACTCCGGCTTGAATTAACATTCCAACCCACTTCTTTCTCTCTCCATTGGAATTTAAATTTCTGATATTGAACAAGCATCCCGGATTGACAAACCAAAGTACCGGAAGGAAATTGACTCAATAGAGTCCATTTACACAAACAGGATTTCCCACAACAATGAAACTTGTCATACTAAACTTCAATATGACGCACGATATCTCCTAAAACCCGCCTTCTCGCATGCTGGAACTGAAAATCAAGATAAAAACGCCAACAATGAAACCCAGTTATGATCAAATACATCAACAATGAATCGTTTACACAAATTATGACGTTATGGCGATAAGAAGGGGACCTGAACAAACAACAACGAAAGTTGGAGATAACATCCAACAGCAAACACCAAACAAGTTCTAAAATGATGAAATAACCCAACAATGAAGGTTCTTATTCCTGCAAAACTACAGAATATGCTAAACGAACTCGACAATTAAGTTTTTTAGGGTTTATAACGTTGGAACTGGCTACAGGCACGTGCCAGACATGGACGATCATAATGGGCTAGTTGAGAGCCGGATGTGATGGTCAGGTCACACAGGATGAGCTGTCTCTTCTTTCTCTCTCTTTCTGTCCCTCTTTTTCCCTTTTAATCTCCATTTTCTCTATGTTACCTATGGTTTGGCTCTGGCCAGAAGGTTTGTAAAAGCTCTCGTGCCTTGCAGCTGCGGCTACCACGCTTATGGCAGCTAATTATTCTTATTCCTCCAATGGTTTTGAACCTACACCATTTCAATTGTTGACCCTCGCTCTTTTTATGCCAGCTTGACTCGCTCTTCCAGTCATTCGTGACTAATGGAACCAAATGAGCCTAGAAACTACGTAAAACAAACTTTGAATTCTGCAGCGCTTTGCATTGGATCGATTATACGGTTTGGAGCGATCTTTAGACCGAATTTTATATTTTTACCTGATTTAGTACCAGGAAGGTTATCTAAGATTGGTGTTTCAGGTGCGTAGTAGCGTTCTGAGATAAGGATATGGAATGTGCGTTTGATTTGCATGTTTTCGAGTCTACGAAAGGTTCAAAACTGGCCTAATTTTGGAACATAAGGGAGATTTAAAGAGTAAGAAAACGCAATGGATCTGTCCAGTGAGTACAGTACAGGCAAACCCAAAGGCCCAAGCAAGCCAAGTCTGGCCGTTTGGAGCCAACAACAGCGTTGTGAAGGTTTTTCAAGGAGATTCTTACCCAAAGTTCTGTTCCCCAACTCATGATCGGTGTGGAAGTTTTAATCCTATGGTTAATCCTAAGGTAAGTTTCCACTCATTTCAACGCGAACTGAACACCAAAAAGCACACTAAATCACACAGCAGTTGTCAAGCAGCACGAGCCAAAAATCAACGGACTAAAACTGGCCTTCATTCAGTTCATTCGGTGACAGTTCCCACGGCTGAACTGGAGAAAATTAGGCGTTATTTCAAATCGCCTGGACTGCTCTCGCCATCTAGGGAGCGAGCGGAATAAGAAGGCGGCCATGATGGGACGAACCACTAACCGCACCTCCAACGATCATCACTGACAGCTATCAGCCAATAGAAACCAAGTGGGCTGCATCGTGCCGCCAACAGCCTGAAGACGACGCTCTTGATTGCGCTGTACAATAAATGGTTTTAAATATTTTTGAAAAATTGCGCAATTAAATTTATCGTACAGTAATTAATCGTGCAGATATTTTCGCTTCATAATGAGTGACCCCGAAGTAATTTGCTTGTCTTCAGATGATGATAATGAGCCTGGTCCTTCAAATAAAAACTCAAACTCGCATGCAACCCCAACGGTAAACGAAACTTGTAAAATTTCATAAATAAATAGTCCGTTTACACGCCCAAGTTTCTTTACAACCTCTTTCTTTAGGAAACTCCGGAAATTATAAGGCTCTTATTGGAAAATAATAGAAGGAAAAACAGCACAGAAACAGAAGTAAAAGAAGAAGTGTTTGATCCCCTAAATGAAGGCGTACCAGAAATTATTTCAGAATCTTTTGCACGTAATGGAAAGGTTCCAGGTCCTTGTACAATTATCCACGACATGCAATTAAACCATAAGATTGTGGGAACCACTGTAGTCGATTTGGTAATTCACCCAAGTTTAAAAAAATGATCAAAACCTTAAAAATCAAGCGAATTTACTAGTTTATTGGAGTCATCAAGCCCATTTTGAAGGAAAGCGATGTGCTTGTCATCCAAAAACTGCGTAGGCATGCATCCTTAGCCAGTCCCGAAAGTTTAGCCAGTGCAGAATTCAATTCTTCCACACAAATGTTAATAAAAGAAGTCGGAAAAGACCCTTCCAATGTCTTTGTATACGCCAAAAAGTTGTTGGATTCGTTAAAAGCCAAGCGAAATACCAAAACACAACCTTCGTCCTCCAAACCTGGGCCAGTCGAGTTGAACAAAGAAGCAGCTGAACTTCTTCAGGAATCCAGTAGAAGCTCGGCTCGCACTGAAAGACGTATAGCGAAATTAGAACGGTTTCTACAAGTAAGAAACACTAAAAATCTACTCTTTACAGCTCAAAATTCGATTTTCTTCATAAAACTTGGATTTACTTTGGCAGAGATTGGATAAGAAGATCAAGGAAGTGTCTCAGCAAGAAGTAGACTGGGATGATGACTCTGAATCGGCGTATATTCTTGAAGAGAGGTGATTTTCCTTAATTTTCATTGAGAATTTTAAGTATAGATGCTTGCTAGGTTAAAAAATCGGTTTGTTAAGGTCACGGAGAAGATTTGCGAGCTTAAAAACGCAGTTTTGGATACTGCGCGACCTGTAGAAAAGAAATTTAACTTCGAAGGTACCAAATTGAGTGGCAAAAAATGAAAACTCATTAAATTACATTAATTTTAGGAACAAGATACCCTGAAATCAATAGAGCGATAAGTAGATTGCTTCGTCAAGGGCGTGATTTGCCGGATTATGAAGACATCGTATCGGTTATTAAAACAACTAACGAGACGTACAATATAAATCTGAGTGAATGCAAGATTGAGGATTTGGCGCCTCGGATCTTCGTAAACGTAGGGGAGGAGCTTCAAAAACGGAGAAAAAGAGATCTTTTCCTCACTTTAGAAGCTTACGGTGATGAAGAAATGGCTAAAGAAGATCCGGCATACGCAAACCCTGAGATGCTTGCCAAACTCGGGGAAAATCGTGCCCTTTTTAAGCGGAATTTGAACGAGGTAACCACATTTAGTTTGTTTTACACGATCTCGAGTGTGTTAATCCAATCTTTTCCCCCCAAGGTTCTCGATAAATACGCTCGTAAGCAAACTGAGCTTAAAGAAGAAGCCACAGAAGTCCCTGAAGGAGAGCCTCAAGCAGAAAGTGAAGAGGAAGACGAAGATGAAGACGAAAGCGAGAGTGAGACAGGAGAAGACATTGGAGATATTGAGGAAGACATCTCGGACGATAGTTCAAGTCCAGGTTCGTTATTTCAGCTCGCACTAAGAAAAGAAAGGCGGAAATTTAAGTTTTTGGAGTAAAATAGCCATTTTTTGGCCCCAATAGTTGCTTCTCGTCCGGGCACGCCCAATGGACTCAATGGAAACGTTCTAAAAGTCACTGACCGTCAGTTAAAGCGACGTTCTTCTCTCTCAGACTTGGGCGAACCCAACAGGAAACTTCCCAGACAAGCCATATCGGATTAGCTTCCGTTGCTCTGCGTTTTCTTTACAATATAAAACTGAGTAAATCTTTGATACACATTTGAATAGTAAAAGTAACGTTTTTAAGATTCTATTTTGTCCACCAAAACAGCCGAATTATACGACACGATTAACTTATAGAAAGGGTCTCCTGAAACAAAATAAAAATAATAAGACTTTAAAATTGTTTAATATAGATCACTTAAAACTTAATTTCAATTCATTAACTAGATATTTAATTAATTATTGGATTTAACCAAATTTTTAAGATGTTTAAGTCGATATTCTCAACTAACGTTTCCCGTCAACTTCGCTACCTCTATCTTCACAATTAACTAAGTTATTAAGGAGAATGTTAAAAAGCTCCGCCGCGGGGGGCGTGGCTTGTTGAAAAAAATGCATAGCTCGGTTACTGTTAGAAATAGATATACCGAGTTCGACGTCAAAGTTCTTAGTTTGAACTACTCTACAACATACACAATCCCCGCGAAATCAAATTTAAAAGGTCAAACAATCAAACTTTAAATCTAGATGTTAAGTTTTTCAGGTCGTTACCGCATAATTGCTGAATAGGAAATAGACTGAGCACGGTTTTCTGCTCGTTTTCCTTCAAATCCAAGCTCTGCAGCACGTCAGTCAGCTGACTTCCGCTCTCTTCCCAAGTCTGAAACATCACAGACTGTTTGGACGCAAAAAATCGAACCTAATCATGGAATATTATTTTATTTATATTTTTTAGAAATTTATGTATATTTTATTTATTTATTTTTTATTATTGTTATTACTTGTTGAAATCCCTGCGTTAAAAGAAACACAAGACTGCTCGTAAACCGGGTTAGACAGAGGAAATCCTGTAGGATTAAGTGATCGCCCGGGGCTAAAGCCTTCACGGTATTATTTAGCGCCTGCAGAATCTTCGCGTGACTCAGTTGAGCATCACTAGGGTCAAACGTAAGGGATAAAAGGAGCATACGTCCGGTTTGAGGACATTCCGGGACGAAATCCTGGATCGTATGTCGTTTTTCATGGTTTTCTCGGCTCAAGTGGCGAAATTTGAGCCAAGATTGCAGCAGTTTGTCCGAGCAAAACTTGGAACTCTGGATTTGTCGCACCGGACGTCCTCGTGTAACCTCTACCTGGCAGGAAACCAGACTCGATGATGAAACCTGTAGTAAAAAGAATGTCTTACCCATTGCTTTATGTTTTATTTGAACCAAACCCACCAAACAGGTTGAAAACATTCGTTTTTGTGGTATTTTCAGAGCTAAAACGAGCGCGCTCGAAATTTTGCGAGCGATGAGCGCGAGCCGCTCGTTTCATAAATTTGCGAGCGCGAGCGGGAGCG